>VZTV01099495.1:0-16872 GCA_013400875.1 Anhinga rufa
TTCAAGTTGATACAACTAAGAAAATTTGTTTGTGATGATGAATAACCTTGTTAGAGCACTACAGTTCACATCAGTCAGTACAAAAACGTTAATTAATTCTCTATTTTAATGACTGTTTCCAAATGTTCCATTTCCACACAAAATACCACTCAAAACAGACCCTTGTCTGCCTTCTGATGCAACATAGACACAAACTAACCAGAGCCAATATGCTAGGGGGTCTATATGTAAATGGGCACAATTGTACCAATAGGTTTGTGCCCATATCATGGAATAAAATTGAAGGTGATGGATAAATTGTGTATGTGATTTAAAGAGAGGTGAAGAGTCCTACCTCAAGTTGGAGACTCACGTTAAAGAGGTCAGTGGGAATTCAAGCTTAAGATACATCCAGCTCCCAGTCTGTGGTACATGTCTGTTGTACCAGCAGAGCTATCCACAGAGTCATTCTGTGAACTGCAGTAGGAAATCAAGCCAGCTTACATATATGTGTGCATATATAAACAAATGCTATGTCATTTTTGTACATGTGCATTATGTATTATAAATAAAATGTGCTATTCTATAAATAACATAGCATTTTGATGATCAGTTTAAGCTGACACATCCTGTCATTGCTGCTTAAAGAGAGGACCCGCTTTCCCACCACACCTTCCCAAGCCCCACTCGCGAGGCAAACATTCCTCCAGTCATATGATAAATCAGGCTGAGAATGTGGTTAACACTAACCCAGGAATAGCAGAAGTGAATTGGTTAGTATTAACCTGATGCTGTTTTCTCTGATTCAGGCTGCAGCACAGCCCCATGTGCTGCTGTGCCCATGCATGGTAAGTGAACGGAGCTAAAAGCACCAAGGCAGGAAGAAAAGATAAGCTGGCTGATGGGTATTGCCAAGCACATGGCTCAAAGGTGGTTGGGGGAAGGAAAGGCTTTGTGGAACAGGCTCCTTCTTTTTCTTCCACTTGTCCTGGGAAGCATTTGGGGTTTTCCTTGTGCATTATCTCAGCCTCCTCACCACTACTCAAGGGAACTCCTAGAAGAGAGTAAGGCTCATCAAAGGTGAGCTTAGGGCTTTCAGCTACACAGGTGAGGGGGAGTTACTGCCCCATTTGCTTGTCACTTCTCCATTCCAGAAGGATGCTGCCCCCTCTCCAGCCCACCAGCAAAGCTGCTTAAAAGGGAACTCCTCAGCTCCAGCCAAAATAAGCCAGTTTAGTCTGACTGCTAAAATAGTAGCTCTTTGCTAATCCAGCTCATCTTGGCTGAGGAAGCTTCGTCAGAGCTCACATGAGCAGCAAAACTGAAGAGGAAGCTGGTGACAGGCAGATGTAGGCTGCAATTTCTTCCTGAGGCAGAGCACTTTGTGCTTTGGATAGATCTTTAGGAGATTTAGGACCCTCCAGATTTGGTCTCTAGGGCTAGTAGGTCTATACCAGTAAATTACATGTACCCACACCCATAGCCTAGCAGGTGGCATGGGATAACCCACATCCACACTTCAAAAATCACTCATACTCCAAGGGAGGAGAGCCACAACTGTAATACCAATGGAGAACGGCTCCTAGCTTTTACTCTAGCCCAAACTGTTCCTGGATATATTTTGGGCTAGTGCTGATGTGGGCCAAAACCAGCCGGGGACAGTTTAACAGTTGTCTGTGTGGTCACTCAGGATTAAGAATGCTGCCTCACATGGATTTAAATTACTAGCTTAGATGTAGCCCAGGTAAACAAATATGTCTAAGTTTAATCCCTTAAAAAAATATTTTTATTGCATTTAATTATTCAACACTTTTTTGGTTTGGGTTTTTTTTTGAGGAACTAATTGATTGTTAGGTTGTCTTGGATCTTGTTTGGGGATGTATAGGGAGGAGCAGTGGGAGGAGAGAAGGAGGAATCAAGTTAAGAACCTGGTGAGGAATGTAATCAAGGTGCATCTGAAAGCCTGAAGAAGTCGGCAGACATTTAAAAATGTTGGCATTTGGCTCTTAGGGCAAGGAAATTTGGTTACTATCAAACACATGTAACTAAACCTTTATAACTGGAAAGATTTGCTATTACTGATGCTGATAATTCTTGTAGGTGAGCATTTGCACATTCATATATGTGTAGTACCTGCATACCTTGCACAAAATAATAGTATTAAATACATTATTCAAATGAACAACTAGTTTTATGATGCAGAAATTTTTCTTAGACTTCCAACACTGTTTTCCACCAGGTGTCACTGTAACATCCCATAAACCAGGACCTTCAAAGAAAAAAAGCACTGAAATGTCTCCTTTCTTGTTTATGTTCCTTCTAGCACATGGGCTGAACAAATACTGGCAGTCACCTGAGTCTTGGGATTTTTCACCTCAATTTCAAGAATTCTTCAGGAAGAGAGTATTTATGGGCTTTAAAAACTGAACTTTAAAAGGAGGGGTTGTAAAATCTGTAAATGATGGTGCATTAAGTGTTATTTTTAAGTGCATCTCTTCCATAAAACTGCATCCTGGCACAGAACAAGGGATCCAAATTCTGTGAGATATCATTAATAAACCTTATGCCTTATATTATAGATCTACTTACAGAACATCATTTCCTTCATCCCAAAGATCAGCACAGGGAGAGGATCTGCAATGGAGAAGACTGTGAATAAGGAAAAAAATAGCAGTGTAGTGAGTAACAGAGAAAAGCGAACTCTATTACAGTTCCCCACCTGAACAGCAGTATATATTAGAGCACCTCACAAACTACAGATTCATCTTTCAAACTCCTTTGAGAGCAATAGAAATATATACAGGCAAATGATCAGCCCTGATTATGATTAATATGGGCTATCATATCTTGAGGTAAAAATGCACATTATTACTGCCAGTAAAGCAAGTAACATCTTCTTCATACCTGAAATTATCATGATCCATAAAGACAAATCTTTCCTGTATGTGAACATGTACATGATTGTGCATATGTATACATGAATGGTATAATATAAGCAGACTAATGATGTAAGAAAGGTTTAGGTCTCCACTGCACTTACAGCAGAAGGCTGAAATTGTTGGCTCAAGGCAGGCTGGCAACCTCCTCTACCATACACCCCAGTGCACAGGCACCAGGTGTTACCCCTACAGCCAGAGAGATCAGTTGGGAAGCATCTCCTGTGCTGCCAAAGGTTACAGCCCAACACATTAACATAAACTGATGCCAGCTTCAGGTTATTTTAATGCTCCAGAGTGAAAGCTCTCAAATTTCAGGGCAGCTCCCAGTTGACCCAGTCCAGGAGCCATGCCATCATCTGTGCCTCAGTGGCAGCAACCTCCATCAAAAAGGTTGGCCAAGCAGCTCAGGGTAATACCTACTCCAGCAATTTAATTTTAATCTGCTCCCACATGCAAGTCAGGAACCTAAAAATCTCGTCAAATGTTTCATTTGACCATGTGCCACCATTTAAACACATTATTACCTAGTTTCACAAAACCACAGCACAGGGCAGCAATTGGAAGGATGGCAAAAACAGAAAAGGGAATGCCTGAGGAAGCAAGGAGGGGGACACCCAAAGGCCCCAAATGTTTACGGCTAATCTGGACTGCTTGTGTCCAGTTACCTAGCACTAAAACTTCCTTGAAGTCAGACCACATACATGAGTCCTATCTTGATGAGGGGGAAAGCTGGGAGAGGTGAGAAAGGAAAAACTGTCAGTCCCACAGCCAGCCTATAGGGCAGAGCAATGAAAAGGAAAATCTCAGCTTTTACTCAAGAGTTTCTAACCCCTTTGTCTTGTGGGGGTAGCCTTGAAAAGATATGCTGATGTGAAGCACTCACTAGTGGCTACCGATTTTCACTCTTTTCCAAAATCACATTATTCTCATTTTCCCTCCAGCAACGGGTCCTCATTAACTTTTGAATTTCTCAGCAAAGTAAGTGAACAAGGACCCTAAGGGCAGAAAGTTTCCCTGCACTACCCCCGCTTCCCTCCCCTTTTATTTGTTAGTGCAACTGCTAAGGCAGCTGTTTGTCTGGCAATAACAGCCAGTCGGTCAGGGAGCGCTTTGCACAGAGGGAAGACCGTACAAGAGAAACCCCCTGGAGTCTGGCTCAAGATTTATATCTATCTCTGCAGATTAGAGAAGCGGGGTTAGAGAGGGGGGAGAAGCAGACTGTTAAACTGAATCAAATTGGAAAGACAGTCATGCGTGAGATACTTAGCTAAACCAGTCAGGAGACAGGGATTTGTTTCTATTGATCTGCAGTAATGATGACTGGAGAAATGTCTCATTAAACGGTGTACAATGATGGATTTCAGACTAGGCAAATTTGAGCTGTGGAGATTAACAATAGCAAGAGATGTGAAAGCTAGGCCAGGACAGAAAATATAAGGACTGCTAAAGGGTAACAAGGATCTATAAATATACTGCTAAAAAATTCAAATTTGAAATAAAAGAAAAAGACTATATCAGGGCTTACTAAGCTACATTTGTGTAACCATCCTATATGACATCGGGGAGAAAGACAGCTAGCACAAAGTGTCAATAAAAATCTTGCTGTTAAGTAGATAAAGCTTGCATTGCTTTTTGTATTGCTTCAAAGAGGATAGGTTGGCAAGGTATTTGCAAAGCTCTTTAGTGATTTCTTCAACTGTATTACCTATTAGGTATCTTCTGATTATTACTAATCAAATGTGCAGTCTGAAATTTGAAGAAAATTAGATTTCAACATACACATTTAATAGACAGGGCAACAGTATAAGTGTAAAATGGCCCGATGCAGCATGTCTGAAGAAGACTGCGTGGAAAAGATTTGCAAAGGTTTTTAGAGAGGAACAGAAGGAAAGAAGATTGCATACTGCAGAGGGAGTTACTTATTGCTCTGAACATGTAGATCACTGTATAAGAACATATAAAGCCAAGATTAGGAGAAAAAGAGAAAAAGGAGCAGAAGCGGTAGTATAGATTACATGATCTTTGTAGAGATTTTCAGAACAGTCAAATGCTCAGCCTGCATAAACATCTCCTGTAAAAAGCTTTACCTCTAACACCTCCTGGTTTCCATGGTATTCCAAAATACCTGAACATTTAATCTCCTAGTAGCTTCATAAAAAGAAATTGCTTATCCAGCAATCCAGAAGAAAGCCCATCTTCATGGAGTTTGTGACAGCCCGAGAAGAAACAGTGCCCACCATGTGGGGCAGGAGTTAGCAGGGGCTGGGTTTGACCATTTCAGTCACCTGCTTGTGAAAATGTGTTGCTGGAGAGGTGTTTGGATGTGCTGCTCACTAGCCTTTCGGTAAATATCTAGAGTTTCAGTCCCTCTCCCCCAAAAGTTCCTGTCCTCCTCTCCTTGGCTGAGCAGTGCCCCTGGGTACTGGCGCTGCTGCTGGTCCACAGGAACAAGTAGTTCCCCTTTTCCACACAAGCAAGAGCAAAGCCACTCGTAGTAGAAAAAAACCACAACTTTTAAACAAGTCCTATAAAATGTTTTTGAGCCTCCAACTGGCAAACACAGGCTTGTTGCAAACAGCTGGAGATACATCTGATCCCTTCTTGTTTGAGGGACAGGAAAATGTCCCTTGGGAAGACCACAGTTAGCTGGGACTACCGACACGAGAAATCCTGGGGATGGTAACCCAACACGTCATTTCCACCTGTGATAACAAGTGAAAAGGTAAGTGCTGTAGGAAAGCCAACATTTTGTCTTGACTCACTGCCAGCACTGCAGGCAGCCCAGTCGACTCGTAGGATTTTATCCTCTAAGGGTTTCAGACCCCTTTGGAGTGCCAAGAGCTGCCATGATTTAAGATGTGGCCTTTCCTCCAGAGGCACTTGTTGCCCCACTGGGCAGAGGGGAAGGCCTGAGTGCACCTCCACAGCCCCCAAATTCGGATCAACCCTGCTGAGAGGCGGCTGGTGCTGAGCCCACCACCGTGCACCTGCTCCCTGTCTCTGGGGATGCCTGGGGCTTGGTCCTGTCGCCTCAGCACAGGTCCCTGGTGATGCCCACGCTGCTTTAGGGTATCCCAGAGGTTCACAAAGGGCTGGCGGTGTCTGGGCGCCACAGCCAGGGCCCCCCAGAGCGGGGGGTGGCAGGGCCTGTCCCACCCCCAGCCAGGCACAGGGCAGCCGGGGACACCGGGGCAGCCCCAGCCCCGGGCATCGGGCACCTCCCTGGGTTCGGGGACGGGCTCAGGCCAGGCTGGGACATGGGCCCATGGCTCAGCGGGGCCTGCCAGCAGGCACGGCAGGGCTGTGGCAGCTGGGGACCGGCCCTGCTGCGGCACTGCTGGGGCAGGGGCTGATGGTCCCAGGGATCTGACATGGGGTCCTGGGCCGTGGGCAGAGGGCGAGCCCCCTGGGGCTGGGCAGGGACAGCCAGGGCCCACTCAGAGCCCGGGCAGGCAGGTGTCACCCCAGAGCAATGGAGACCCCTGCCCTTCTGGAGCAGCAGCTGGGAGGCAGGGAGATCATCCAAGCTTCTCAAAAGGCAGGAGGTGCCTCTGTTTAGGCCACTGAACCAAGCCTGACGTCTCCATTGACTGCAACAGCAGTCACCTTCATTTAGATGTATTGATTTTAAATTAATCACAATGCTTTAAAACAGCCTAAGTATTATCTGTCCCCAGCTGTGTGCACACTGCCCCTCGTTCTTGCACTGACATGCTGTCAGACCCGCAGCAAAGCAGTTGTTCGGGTGTCAGACCAGCTTTTCCTTTTCCTCAGCTGAGGAAGTTTCCTGACAGCTGAGGGAAGTTTCCTTCCTGGGGAAGTTTTCTTCACCGAGAAGTCAGGCAAACGCCAGAGCAAGGAGGAGGGCAGCCACACAGAGCTACGCCTGAGCACGAACAGTGAGGGTGTCCACCAAGGCTGAGAGGATTTATCGCTCTGTCAGAGAGAGCAGCCCTGACATTTTACTCCCCCTTTCCTTCCCACCATGTTCCCAGACCTCATTTTCCCCTGCCCTGCCCTAGTGGTGTGGTCATTCTCCCTTGCACCAGCTCTGGTGCTTTTTTGATCCTCTACTGAGCTAATTCAGGTCCCTGACAGCAGAAAACCATTCACCTTGTTGTCAAGAAAATGTTCTGCTGGCTCAGCAAGTTGAATTGGCTTAACACAACATCAGGTGAGCCCTGGGAAGAGGGGAAGCAAGGCCAAGAAAGGGGCCTTTTGACCAGGCTGGTTTGAACCCTCACTCTAACAGCTGCTATTGTTAACTAAATTTAGGTCTGAGGATACATCATTGTCCCTTAATAGAGAGAAGCCTGGGGAGCGGGGTCTGCTGCTCATGATGTGTTTGAATGTGATCTTGTACAATAGAGCAGTGACCTCTCTCTGCATTACGATAATGCAAATAATAAGAGTTGGCCTGTAATTGTGAGCACATCTGGACTCCCAAAAGGTTTGCAAAACAATGACATGCTTAAGCTGGAATGACAAATACTACCTCAAGGTAAAGCAGGATAAGAGAGTAGAAGCATTAAACAAGCGATGTCATACTAGTTCATATGTTTATCCTCCCAAGATTAAAGATATAAATTGGCTTATGAAAAGTATATTATTTTTTCAGTATTAGTGTTGTGGGTTGACCTTGGCTGGATGCCAGGTGCCACCAAGCCACTCTATCACCCCCCTCCTCAGCAGGACAGGGAGGCGGGGAGAAAACAAGATGAAAAAAACCCTTCTGGTTCAAGATAAAGGCAGTTTAATAAAAGCAAAAGCAAAGGCTGCACATAGAAGCAAAAAGAAAACAAAGATTTTATTCTCTACTTCCCATCAGCAGGCGATGTCCTGCCACTTCCCAGGAAGCAGGGCTTCAGTACGTGCAGTAGTTGCTCTGGAAGACAAACATTGCAAATAATGAATGCCCCCCTCTTCCTCCTCCTTTCTGTTAGCTTTTATTGCTGNATACCAATACAAAGCATAGCACTATGAAGGCTGCTCTGGGGAAAATTAACTCCATCTCAGCCAGACCCAATACAATTACTTCTATGCACAAACACAAGCATGCGCACACACACCCCTCTTCTAATGCTGAAAGGAGTCAGTGGAGCTCAAAGAAGAAAGGAATGCACTAGAAAATCTCTAGATCAAAACAGATGTAACAATTACTTATTTTAAAACAATGATACTGTAATAACTATTTCTGAGAAGAGGCTTCTGTATTTTTTTCTTTTCCACCAATGTTTGGGATATGGGCTAAATTACACACCAGAGAAAGTCTGTCCTGTGAAAAAGGCTAATGTGCCCTTTTGCAGTAATCCACTGCAGAGACTACAGAAGAGACCATATCCTTCAACCTCTGCAGACATTTGTGTTCACAATCCAGTGTACTGGTGGATACCCATCCTAATAGCAATTTAAGTGAAAGTTGAACAGCTGAGGTGCAGGTACACACCCTCTTCTGCTGCTCTGCAAGCTGCAGAAGTTGAGCAAAGCAGAGAGCTAAGGGTACAGCAATATCTTGAAACACTACAGCAAGATCCATCAGAACACGGAAAGTAAGAGCCCCAAGGAGCACCGGTGCTGCCATCAGCACAGGCTCCCCCGCTAACTTCAAGGTGCTTTAGATTTGGCCCAAGAACTAAGCCGAAGGCAGAGACTCTGCCCAAGCAGGACTGCTAAGTAGCAGTGCTTCCTTTGACAGAGTTTCCAGGTCCAGAAGGAGTGCCCAGACACATACACTTTAATGTCTCTGTGCCAATCAAAACAGTTTACCTCTTTTTTGTATGTGGTTTTCAGATAAAGACAATACATATGAGAAATTGTCTATATGTGTATTTCTATAAGACCAGTAAAACAAAATAGCTATAAATATTTCTCTTGTGTAGCAACAAGTTAGCCTTCACTTGGTAGAATGTCTATCTGTGAATGTTATCGCTGTTTTCTGCCTGTGGTATCTCTGTCATGCTGGTGTTGTTTCTTTTTCTTCAATGTTTGCTATTGTATTACATTCATGTAATTCCACAGATCAAAACAACAACAAAAAAAAAAATCCCCAGAACACTAACATAGAGCAAGGAACATAAAGAAAAAATATTGGTTTTAAGATGTGAGGAAGTAAGTGAAGGTTCATGGTCCGCCACAGACAGCCTCTACAACCAGAGGAAACCAATGTGGGATGACCTACATGTGCTCCGACAGTGGTTTGTAACTGAGAGGAGGCCGAAGAGCAGCCGGGCTCCCTGCTCCTACCTGTTTAGAAGTGGTTGAACAGGCAAATTGAGAAGCCATAATTCACCACCTTGCCAGCAATAGGAGCGGATAATGTGACACAGGATAAGTGACCATCATTTTTCAATGGCTTTGCCTCCCTAGATCCCTAGTGATGAGGGCATATTGGTAGGAGTGTGGGAGAGGGACCAGATAATGCCACGAGAATGAATCAAAACCCATTTGATCTCTCTCTTTTCCAAGTAAAAGCTACGAGGTCAGTCAGAAAACAGTTCAACAGTGCTAACATGAATCCTGATGATTGATTAATATAGCATGCTCATATTTTTTGAAACAGTAGGTCAAATACCTAAAAATGCATAAATGGTACAGTACTCAAATGTAGACAGCAGAAGTCTGAGCCTAAAAGATTATGGTAACCCCTGAAAAGGTGATGAGTCCTTGTAAATCCCAGATGAGCAGGATGCTGTATGAGAAAGTAAGAAGCTGCAGGGACTTGGGTCCTCTCTAGAGACAAGAGGTATGTGTTTCTACTCCAGGACTATACCAGGTAATTATTACCATGGTTAGTTTTTCCGGGTTTGAGCCACCACCAGCACAGCCATGGCTGTGGCTGACTGCACCAGCACCGTGCTCATCACTTCGGATTCCCTTTGTGCCGCACTAAGCCGAGCCGCCCCACGGCGTCTCCTCTGTGAAGCTGCCTGTTTCTCTGGGCACATGAGGAAGTGTGGCTGGGTAGTGGTGATTGTTGCAGGGACTTTGGCCACGCACAGGTATTCTCTGCCAGGGTTGGTCATGCCAGCTGAAGGTTTTCTTGCTCCTAGCTGCTCAGTACTGTTCATCCACTGGGGGAATGTCTACAGAAGAAGCCAGCTGGGTTCACTCAAACCTTTTAAGCTGCTGTGGAAAAATATGTATGAAACAGGTAAGAAAACACATCTACTGCAGAGCCTTTAGAGCGGGAACTCAACATGCCCAGGCAGAAAGAGCTAGAAATGAAGATTAGGCAGCAGAGCTGCTCACTCAGTGAAAGCCTGGCCCTGGTCCTAATATCTGCCATCCGCGCAGGCAAGCAGCCCACAGGAGGTGAATTCCTGGGCTGAATCCACACAGGCAGTCAGCCCAACCCTGCCACCCTGCATCAAAAACACCACCATGCTTAAGAGAAGGAGGGCAAATCACATCCGATTTTGGTGGACAAATGCCATACTGGATATAGAGAAAACAATTAAAATATAGGCTGAATTTAAGTCTAGGCAGCAGAGCTAACTAGGTCTCAACTACATATATCACATTTCAAAAACGGCCCTTAGGACCATTTGTGAGTCCCTGGGCCAAGGGCAACCACCAGTATGCATGTCTAGTATAACTAAGAATACACTACCTTTAATGAAAAGAAGTAGACAGGAGGATGCCAAAAGTTTTTACTTTGGGAAGGAATATTTGAGAAATGATATTGTCCAATAAACCTAACTTCAAGTGATAAAAATTCTCAATTATTGATCATTTATTATCTTAGGAGGAATGAGTATTTAAAATTTATTTGAGTGTTCACTAACCTGCTACGTTTACTTTCTGTTATCCATTTATGTTTGACAAGGAACCTAAGGTAGGCTCTAATTTTTTTTATATTTCATACACAGGCACAATAATGCATTGAATACTGTAATTAAAGTATGAGAAAATATTCAAACTCAAACCCATATTTTTTTGAAATTATTTTAAGAAGACCCAAAGGTCTTCACAAAGAGAGATGACATTTGATCAGGTTTTTTTATATTTAATAAGCCTGGCCTTAAAAGCAATTGACAGTGAACCCTCAAACTATATATACAGTTGTAATCGACAGCTGTGACAGTTACGAATGACAAGAATTTGACCTTGTAATTCATTGGTGTAATGCCCCACTGTTATGTGGAAAAGTTGCATGAGAAGCTTTTTCTCCACACATGATTATTGCAGATTTATGACCCATGCTTCCACTACACATAACTGGCTTACTTCTGTGAAGCTCCTGAGGAGTGCAGACTTCCACAGGGCCCGAAGTGAGCACGGGGAGGGGGGAGGGAGCACAGTCCCACACATTACTAAATTAATAAGCATGATTCCTATCCCTCTCTCTTCAAAGAAATCAACTGAAGAGAAAGAAGGCCATCTCTGGACTTTTCAACCCCTGAGGCTTCCTGCCTGACTCCATACCACACCCTGCAAGAAAAAGGCAATGTGGCATGAACACTCAAAATTAGGAAGAAGGGCTAGATCTGGTGTAAACTGGATGATTTCTGTTAAATCAAGAAGTCACTCAGCTCACACTTGTATTTGCTTTCAGCTTTCTAAGCTCTTACTCGTATAGCCAGGGCTGTAGTGATCAAGAAAACAGTATGTAAACTGCCCTCTCTAGTATACATGAGAGTAAGTGCCACACTTGCTATAGTAGAAATGGGTAAACTCTGCTTACTTGCATTCACCTTCCATTACTCCACACTTTTGGGGGAAGAATATAACTAGACTGATTGCTGTCTTTATTAAAGAGGCATGTGATTCAGACATAATTGGTTGTTCCTGGAAGTGACCACGGGATTGCTTCACATTTTGCACAACTAATTTCTTAGATCCTACTTGGATGCAGCCTCATAAACATGAGTAAATGATTAAGACTACTTGTTTCTCATGGAAAAAATGCAGCCTATGCAAATTCAGCTGTGAACTCCCCCTCAGAAAAAAACACTCTGCAGTTAAAAATTGCATACTACCTATGTATTAAGGGGGGAAAATTATCTTTTAAATGTATGAGGGCTAATACCTTACAGAAACAGGAAAATTCTTAAAAACACCTTTAA
Organism: Anhinga rufa; assembly: GCA_013400875.1. NCBI lineage: Eukaryota > Metazoa > Chordata > Aves > Suliformes > Anhingidae > Anhinga > Anhinga rufa. The sequence goes on from VZTV01099495.1 coordinate 11,984, forward strand.
AAAGCAATGAGAGCTTTGTCACTGACAAATTGATCAAGGATGCTGCCAGCTAGTCAGTTATAAAATAGTAGGCTCTGTTTTGACAAAGAGTGTCATGAATCTTTAGATCACAATATTTTTAAAGACAACCCTAAAACAATATGTTTAAACGAAAAGGAACATTCTGCCCCATATTTCTTGACAGAATTTAAGACAGCAGCATGGCATGTCTGGTTGATTATCTCCAAAATCCGGATGATTAGCAACTTTATCTCATTTTGCTTCAAAGTAAGACAAATTATGACCTAAGACTACCAAGCAGCTGTAAGAAACTGCAAAATATGTGGCAGTGGGACAAATGATTAGTCTTCAGCTTGATCTCATAATTACATCATAATAGGTGACATGATTAGATAGGTTACAGTAATTAAAGTGATGAAAAGTGCACATTCATCCCCTCTATGGCTCTCATTAGAGTTACACCCAACTGCTGCTGTTGTAGTGAATGAGGCTGCGTATCCTCCTTAGCATCCAATTATCCCATAGGCATCTCCTGCCAGCGCTGGTAAGGGCCCTGCTACCCCTCCCACCCAGACAAGACCTATCGTTCTCTGCTGCTGAAAATAAAAGAGAAGAGTCTTGAAGCCTGCTGCAGTTTGGTTTTCTCTCCCAGAGATTATGAAACGAATTCATTGCCCACAATTTCTTCTTCCATGTTCTTAAGGTCTAAGAATATTAATGGTCTCTCCCCCCCGGGGATATTTGCTACCAGAGTAATTGCATAATGCCAGCATTATGGTTCCAACTCATCCGTATGGGTGTGGCAGCGACCTGTGCCAGTGCAAGTTAAATTGTTTCTTCTATCTGAAGGTTTTTTTCTGTCTGTTTTTTGCCTAATGTTTCCCTTAAAGCAATGAAGCACTCAGTCATGATATCCTCTCAGTTACTTGCTCAGAACTACTTGAAAGGTGGAAATGTTTTACCAACTCCCGTGCATTTTCACACCTGGAGAGTGATGCTTACAGCAAGCAAGGATGGAGGTGGCTAATGTGAGCCTCACCGAAACCAAGGCTGGCTCTGACAAGGAGAGTCCAGTCCCGCAGGCTGCTGCAAATGAGGAAGACCTTTTTTGCAGCGGTAGTTAGGCGAATATCCAGAAGCCCAGAGGAGTCCTGGAGGTCAGTCTGTCTCCAGCTGGTTTAATGGTATGCAGACCTTAATAGAGGGTGGTGTTATACAGGCTGAAATGTCTTCACTGCTCTGGGGGCATGGCCTTAGCCTTCCAATGATACAAGCACAGCAGAGTACACTGTGTCCATTAAATACTCTACATATACAGAATAATTCAGGTGTGTCTCAAGTGACTCACTAGACTTTCTAAGCCATGCCACAGCCTTGCAGCAGCACTGACTTTGTTGTAGCCTAACTATTTCTAACAAGGAGGGTTCCTCATATATCACGTACAATTGTTGAATCTAGACACATCTCAAGCTTTTATTTTATATGTTTCATTTTCTGATTTTTTATACAACCACATACACTTCTGGTAGAACACAGTACCTGAATACACAGAGACCAGGCGTTTTGTTCTCAGCTTTATCCTGTAAATCCATTATACTATTTGCTTTGCACCAATGAAAATGCAAAACCTGGCCCATGTATAAAGACCATTAAAAGACCTCTCAATCTGCAAGCTATCCTTCCGCTAAATGACAAGATTAACATACCTCTCAATGTCTAGAATTGTTCCTGGGCTTTGTTATTTGTGACCTCGGGTCCTCTCCACTTCATTGTGCCTTATGATTCCTCCCCCTTCTTCTACACAGTCAGCAAAGAAAGTGCTTACAACTTCTGAAGAACAGGAACTTTCCTGTTAGCCGCACAACAGCCAGGCTGCTCCAGTAAGATGAAACTTAAACCTCTTTGGCTTCTTTTTTTTTGTTTCCCCCCTCGAACAAACGTACTAAACATGATGCTTTCGAAAGAAAGTATGTATACAGTGTCAGGCTTGCAAGATAAGCTTAGGTAAACTCTTCAGTGTGTTTTTCCTTCCACCTCCCCACCTCCGCCCCTTCTCCCAGACAAACCACCAGCTTAACATCACAAAAGGACTCTTAGGATGCTTTAGTCTGCTTAGATAGAAGCTCTTTCAGTGTGTGTTATATACAAGTATATAACAGTATATAACAAGTATAGGTAAGAAGGTAAATCCATGAAGCTATACAAGTCTATACATGAGGCCTGGGTATGTCCCCGCCTTACTGACCAAGCACCTTCCAAAATGTTTTGAGCTGATTTTGTCCTGAAGTCCTGTCTTGCTTTTCATCCTGAGGTCAGACATCCGTGGAGTAAAAACATAATTTCTCATTTACAGGTGGCTGCACAGTAAAGGTATCCATATAATGAACACTAGATGGGATACCTTATCTAGTTGTAGGTGAATCAGTTATCACCATTTGCATTAAACACAAAAAATACTCCTAACCGATATGCTCGGAAAACTAACTATAAAGGAAGGCATATGCTAATGCTAAAAAGTAGCCTGTCTACATTCTTGGGTGAAGCTGTCTCTTCCAAATTAAGTCAGCGTTAGCAACCAAAATCAGCTGCATTAAGCTGTCAGAAGTGGTCTGCCTGGGAGTTTTCGTGTTATGAAGCTCCCATTGTGTGGCATCTCCACAAGTTATTAGTCAGGCTCAATGTATGCCTTCTTTCTGAATTAATCTTTTGCCGTGACTTAAAGCCCTTGCCTTTAAAACTGTGTTTATTTAAAAGCTGGTTTTAATTCTCCTCCTTACAAAGGGAAATTTGGAAAAGTACACATGAACCAGTGTAGCATTATGACAGAGGTTACACAAGTCCTTGAATAACAGCTCTGAGAGCTACAGACTACTTCATTCATCTTAATGATTATTTAATCTTGGAAGATGACAGTAAGTTCCTTGCCTACAGCCTATTGAAAACTGACAGGGAGAGGGCATGATAAAGTCATGTGAATTTAATAGCAAAATAAATAATAGAGAAGCTACTGCACTGATTGCGGTATTAATTTTCTTACTGCACTCAATAGGAAACTCATGCTTCCAACATCTTCTGGAAGAAGTGAAGTTTCCACCTGAACATTACAGACATTTGCAACGGGAAACACGTGGCCTTGGACAAGCAACCAGCTCCTGCTGAGCCCAGGGCGGAGAGAAGACTGAAAAGGCAAACCTTCCTGTACAGTAAATTCCTTCACCAATTGTGAAAGGAAAACAAATACCACTCCCAGATATTTTACAGCTCTGGTCTCAAGGACATGACTTGCCATTTTACTACAAATCATTGGAATAAAAATAACTGTGAAGGGGATTATTCTCTTGCTATCTGTCCCAGGGGACATTGCCAAGCCTCAACACCCAGGGGAGGGAGAAAGCTTCCTTTCCCGATGTCTGCCAACCCACCTTCCTCCTCCTTATGAGCCTCCTAAAGGTGTGTGGCAGGCAAAAACTGTTCTGGCCTTCCAAGGCTGCTAACTTGCCTGTACTGTCTACCAAGAACCCAAGTTCTGCAGAGAGCTCAGCCCTAGCAACATTATCTGCAAGCACCATGGCAGTGGTTTTTGCATATTAAATTGCCCAAGGTCACCAGACTGTTTATTGCAGCACCGCCTCCATAAAGTTACTTGGGATTGACTTGCAAGACTATTCTGTCAATATTTATCGTGACCCTTGACAAATACAACTAAAACCTGGCCCTATTATTAAAGAATATATTCCATCTGGAATGGGGAACGTTTTCCCTTTCTTCCTCATGTTTTCATTTATGTTGGGTCCCATTTGTAGGTTTCGAACGAGTATTTGGTACCGGAGAAGCTATTTTCTATGATCACAATATTTTTACCAGTTCTGTGTCCTTTTAAAATCCACTCTTGAGGCTGTTGCAGAGTTTGACTTTCTCGCCCCTTCCCCTCCATAATCACCCTCATTTGCCCAGATTTGCATCTGACAATCTGTGAGACAAATACAGTTACAGGCCACTTTTATTCACATGGACATACTCCTTTTTAAAAGCCTCTCAGCCTTCAGATTACTGAAGCGAGTGACCCACCACAACCTCCTCAGCCAGAAGGATGCTGGCATTCGCTGTTGAGGTCCGGCGAGGATTAGTCTGACTGCTAAACTGCCGCAGTAACGAACGCTCTGCCTTATACCCACCGTGTCTAACGTTTTAGTCTAGATTTCAAACTGCCCTTTGCAAAGAGGGGGTAAGTCTCACCTACTACAAACCTGTGTTAAATACGTATACCGAGAATGCAATGTACTGGGTTTATGGTGAAAAATACTCCTGATCGCATATGGTGTCTGAAAAGTTAAAAACCAGACATTTACACCTACAAAAGAAGAGCTCAGTTAGAATAAAGGCTTACTAAACTTGCCTTTTTCTACAATATTATAAAATCTAACAATTGTCAGTTGTCTCTAGGACATGCGAGTTAATGGCATACTTCAGTCTCGCATAGCAGCGCCGTATTTCTGACCTGCCAGCGGCGTGAATCTCCCCGCCTCACAGCAACCTGTCCCCGAAAAGGCTGTACAGAGCCAGACAGCTTACTTTGAATTCTCCGGCATACTTTTGGAAGGCCAACCGCTGGGGCCTGTTTAATGTGTGAGTCTCCTGCAGCTGCTGGCACCGCAGCCCTTTCCTTACCACGCACCTGCGGCGCACCCTGTGCCACAGGTCTTCTCCAGAGCCGTCCCACCCGGACGCAGAGCTGCCCGCAGCATCCTTTAGAAAAACCCCATAATTAATCAGCGTAGAACTTTAATGCACAAAAGCTTGCACACATTAAACGTGCATTTTGCAGCCCTGCGCAGAGGCACCACCCCCGGAGCAGGTTCCGGCGGCGGGGGGGAAGCCCCATCACGACC
>VZTV01099507.1:268-21341 GCA_013400875.1 Anhinga rufa
AATCTACAAGCAGGTTAAGCACAACTCAGTAGTGTAAACCAGTTACTTATTGGAGAAGACAAACAAAGATAGTCTGGATCAACACCGTACCAGGTTAAAAATGAGTTTGCTCACTGCTTGCTGAAAGACATAAGATACTCTCTGCTAGGTAGGCAGGGAGAGACTCAGCAGTTGTGCCTTGTCCAAACCATGATGTGGGTCCTAGACAGCTGGACTCTGGGAGGCCAGAGCAGCCCAAAGCCCCGGCTGCAAAAATGGAGTTTGAAATGTTTTTATATTTTAATCCTGAGTCCAGTGATCAAATTGACTGTGCTATATTAATGAAGATATTGGTGTGTGTGCTAAGTACTCCTAGGAGTACCTGCTAGGTCTACCAACTGCTGGGTGGTTGGTGCAGCAGGTCAAGATGATTTATTAAGTGTAAATTAAAACTTCAGATTTAGTACTATAAAAAAATTTATACCTTAAATGGACCAAAGTGGCAGAGGTTGAAAAATATGCCATATTCTTACTTCAGCAAGAAGATGAATTCCTATGTCTTTACCATAAAATGACAGAGATCTGTTGACCATGGAAAGTTTGCACAGACTACTGGTAGCAAGATTTGCTTAGTAGTTTTTTTCAATAGTTTAATAAACCTGTTCCCCAACTTACCTTGTGTAGCCACGACAGGCTTTGCTATGTCAAACATGGACAAATGATGGGATAGAACAAAAAAACACCCAAAAAACTAATGGTACCATGAGATGTAGATTTTACTGATAAGGAGTGGGCTTTTGACTGAGTTTCCATCAGCTAAACTGAATAATATTTTGTATTAGTTACCAACAGTAATTTAACAGAGTCTTCTTGTGTCAGGTAATGCAGAACCTTGTGACCCTGGCAAGTACAGTCTTAGAGCTTCTGAAAAAAGAGAGCAAGGAGTTGGTGGACTAGATGGAAAGAGCTTAAGGGAAGGGGCAGAACAGTATGAAAAGCATTTACAAAGCAGAAATTCTCCTAAAGAGGTTGCTAATGTTAGAAAACCTGTTTCCATTCTCAGAGGGATTGTACAAATGTTCATACTAGTTGCTTGTCTGTTTTGATTCCTAAACGCTATTTAACCATGCAGTCTGGGGACTAGAAGCCTTATGTGTTGCATTTTTCTCTGGAATGCTTTTCTAAAGATACATTTCTTTTGTATCACAAGGAATTGCTGTAAGCAAGAATAGCTCTGGAGTTCAGATGTACACTCTGGGTTGCTTTGCTCCCAGGGCAGTGTAAGCAGCAGAGGTCAGGCTGGTGCACACCTGGTCTCTTCTGGAAATTTGTGTGACAATCATAACTCAGATAAAAAATTGCAAGTAGTGCTGCAGCCCCTTTTTCTCTGAAGGAGTTGTGCGAGGTACTTTTTAAAGAATCATCAGTGTAAGAAAGATCTGGATTGCTGCTGAAGTGAATGGTAAAATATCCAATGATTTCAAAAGAAAATCAGTTTTGCAGAATGCAGTTTTTCAGGACTGCATCTGGTGATTCAGGCTTAACTGGGATTTTATTGTAATTTATTTAAAACCTGTAAAACAATCTAAATGCCAAGGAAAGAAAATTGGAAAAGAAGAATCAGTAATAGTGGGGGTTGCAATGTGCTCAGCCTCACACTGATAAGCAAGATAAATTCCCTCCTCAGAAAACTGGGCACAATATATTCCTGCACCATCCAACTAACAGTTGAAATGTATGGCTGTAAGTATGGTCCTGTATATTCTTCCTCATAGCCCTCCAGCTGCAGAGCTTTTTGGAGGCAGGCTGTCACATACTGCAGTGAAAGAGGTAAGGTAAGTGGGGTATGAGGTTAACCAGATGTCTAAGAAGGCTGGTTGGTGATGGCAAGTCATAGTAAATTCTGGATAAGACAGGAAGTTTAGGTGCCAGGGCAGCATGAAAAAGCAGGACAAAGGGCAGTGCTAGCTCATGGTCACGTAGGTGCAGGGATGTCAAAATGCCTGGCTCTGCATGTCGAGGCACTCTCAGCAAGTGATGATGACAGGAGCTGTGGGCGGTGGAAGAAGAGGGGCATTTTGGTGATTGGGTTGGTCTCCTCCATTGCTTCAGTAGCACCTCTTGTCTTTCATAACATCCTGAGGGCTATGTCAAAAGGAGGAATGTGTGGGAGAGGTAAGGAATTGTGAGAAAAATGCCAGTACTGCCTTGTGAGCTAACTGAGCTGGCCTCTGGGTGATGCTGATGGTGGTCCAAGTTACAGTGAGGAGCTTTTCTGTCATGTGACATTGATGAAGCAGGAAGCTTCACGGAACAATGCTTCCCTGGTGTGTCCAAGGTACCTCCTCACGTCATCTTCTTTCATTTCAGAAGCACATCAGACAGTGTTCAACCATGCCTAAAATGATTCATGTGTGTTGAATCCAGTACACCAGGTCTGAACCTTCAGTTTGCAGCACAACCTGAAACCAAGTTGAATCACTGTAAGAATTTAATATGACTCAAGTAAATAACTTTCAGGCTTATGTAGAGGTTTCTTCTCTCACGGATACTGTGAACATTCAGAGGAACTGCAACCCAATCAGAGGTTCCCATAAGCATGGTTCTGGCCATGATGTATTTTCCCTGAGAAATGCTAAAACCTCTGTTTTTTCAAATTAGGTTTATATGGCAGGCTTTTAAATTTGCATTTGAGTGCCCTACATATATGCTTGCTTTTGTGGAAGGCTATCACTTGAGAAAAACAAAAGCTCACTAAATAAGGTGCCCAAGTCTAGATTTAGGTGGCAAATTTTAGGCAGTGCTGAGTAAATAACCATTCTTAAAGCTTTACATAACCATGAACTATATACAAAAATAATTCCATAAACATGTGCTTAGACTTTCTTATTAGCTGAATAATACCTAAGTGGCACCCTTCTGCATTCTCTTCATGTAACCACCTAGGAAGACTACTCCTCCTTGCTTGCCCATAACCTCATTTCTAAAATCACCAGTATGGCATCACTACTTGAGAATGACATAACTCTTTGTATTAATGGTGATCCATGTAAAGAGCACTGTTAGCAGAAGGGTAGATAATTATGTGTTTCATCACATTATATCAACACAAATGAATACTCTTTGGCTACTGAACTGCTATCAAGTACGTATCATTAGTTTATTCAATGTTTATAAGATCACCACAAATACCAATTAGGATGGCTGATGAAGAGGACATTATCTGTGGAACAGTGTTTGCCACCCCTATTCACAATCCATAATGGTCTAATCAGTCAGTCTGAAGTGCTGTGAATAAAGGAGCAGATCCTGGTTCTGTTTCAATGGGTTTATATTGTTTTCAAAGAGATTTGCATAGCTCTATCACAGTTAATGGAGCTATATCAATTTACACTGGTTGAGGAACTGGTAAATATTTTTTAGGAGAAATCAGTACTTTTGAAATTCCTCTACTGTTGTCCTGTCACTGGATTTAAGTTTCATGGTATGAGAATGGCAGCCATGAACGTGCAAGTTAGGGTCAGACACTGGCCAGAAAAGCAGATGTACAGTTTTTGGCAATTTCACTGGTTCCTCTCCAAATATGATCTCCAGATGTACTCCCTTTGCTTTAATTCTTCCAAGAACTATTTGGAGAAGTTTTAAAAATATTTTATTGTCTTAGTTTTTATGATTGCAGTTGATAAAAACAGTCCATCTTTACCAAGCATACATTGTAATATCCGACTACATTGTGGCAAAGTGCTGCGGTTTTATTTTTATTGCATTTTCTAAAATTAGTATAAACCATAGAAACTGAAAAACCTTCTTGGGAAAGGGGGTGATAAAGATAAAAGAAAGCAGCATTTAGTTTTCTCCCCAACCAGTTCCAAATGTGCCACTGTGCCTATTACATCCCATAAACACCAGGGCAAAAGCACCAGCTGCTCATTACTCTCAGAGGAAATGCTATTTCCTCTCATTTTGGCACATACTACCCCCCAAAAGGAAAACAGCCCTAGTGAGCTGCAGCTAAACATGAAGTCTTTGTAATAGTGTTATATATAAACAACGTGATGTGATATGTCTCTCCTGACAGCCAATCCCTATAAAAATATAAAATAAAAAGATGCACTAAACCAAAGGGCATAAAAGGTGTTTGCATTTGAAACTGTTTCTGGAAGGATTTTCCACAAGCTCAACCATAACTGTTACTCATTGGGTGGCTGGGATAAAGACAGGCAGGGAACTAAGCACCCTTAATATGTTAATGCCACTCGGAGGTCTCCTGCTAATGCCAGTTAGAGTGCAAAATCTATTTAAAAAAATAAAATCAGCTGAAAAGTGCTATGTGCTGCTTTATGTTAAATGGGAAGAACATTGAAACATCATTAATATTTGAGATGTGCTTTGATTTAAAACACTCATTAGTGCTTTCCAAGTATTGGAAAGCAAACCAGAGGGAGAATCAGCACTCTCTTAAGCAAGGACTCCTGAGGATCCTTGAGTTGTTGCTCATCCAAACACCAGCCTAAAGCAGCTAGAATCCATCCCATACCAGTATCATCCATTTTTATTAGACAAATTAAAAAGGTGAATTTTCTAAGCTTTTTGTTGTTCAAGGACCACAGCTGCTGCCTGCTGCTTCCATAGTTGAATGCAATTCCCCACAACTATCTTCACCGTCACCATCTCTTTTCCCAGCTTGGACTGCCCAGGCAGATCTGAAGTACAGGTCTGGAAAGAAAAAGAGAAAATCCAGCAGTTTCACTGGTGCCAGTTGATAAATAGAAGAGATTGGCAGCTGCTCATGAAAGGCTCAGGGAATAAAAGGTATAAAGCAAGAAGGTTATGTCAGTGAAAGGTCTTTTACAGAACAACTTGTTTGTGGATTTGGGAGAAAAGGCAATAAGTGACTAAGGAGGTGAACAGAGACTGGGAAGGAAAGGTATCAACACAGGCCAAAGATCAAAACCAACTGGAGTATATCTTGAGTGGTATCTGCATGGCACTTAAATTATATTTGCTAAGGCATGGGTGGACAGTAGGAAGTAAACCTAAAACATAAAAAAAAAAACCCAACTAAAATGCCAAATTGAATGAACAGGATGAACCAATTTTTAGCAGAGTTTCAGACATAATTTGCTGCCTTTCCATATTAGGGGGAGGGAAAAGTAAAAACAAAAGTCAAATCACAGTATTTACTGCTAATAATCTGAGTAACCCATCTAAAAGATTGTGAAAACATAGCAGATGCTGGTAGGATTGAAATTAAAGCACATTCAACTCAGAATGCAAATAGTTCTGAGACTGTAAGGTTTCCCTAAAGCTCTGGCAAACATTTGGCTGGATTGATATTTTGGGCACTGATCTGCATAGCGTCTGATTGTGAGCTGAATATGAGCAACCCAGAAAGGCAGATTTTTACTGAAGAAAAAAAGGCTGCCTATTGCCTTCTGTGAAGCTGAGAGACAAGTTATAAAAAGCCTTATGGCGCATTTCCTCGGTTTCAGTTGGCGTGCAGAGCCTCCAGCCCTGATTTCCACCCCGGGGGCACTTTGCAGCACAGCGCGTCGTGGTAAAGGGTGTTCTCCAGTGTCTCAGTCTGCCAAACTCATCCTCAGAGGACAGTGTCAAAGGGCCTGGCTCAGACCAGTAGCTGATGTAAACCAGAATAATCCCAATTTCTGTCAGCCTTGAAGCAGAACTCTGCCAAAACACACATTGGCTTTTGGTGTTGGGGTTGCCAGAGAAATAGTGGAAAATTTTGGTATCTTACTAATTTTTCTATTATTCTTTCCCTTGATTCCATGTAGTGGCACCAATGAAAGACTGCAATGGGTCCAACACAATTTTTTAATGGCAGTACAGAGGTACCTCACATTTTATGGTAGTCTTAAATGATGTGGGTTAAAAAGTTGTTGGGATTTGTCATGTTATAGAACAAACATCTCTGCTATCTAGTGAGTACAGTGAGCATCAGCACATTTTAGTGTCTTGGGTGAATGTGTGTACTTCTTCCTGGGTCACAGGATCACTTCAAATAGTGTTTTACAGAAACATCTGGGCATCAGACTTGATTCTGATTTCCCTGACATCTTACTGCTGCTCATCACAGACTTAGATTAGACTATAAGAAAATCACTTTGAAAAGATTCTCATCCCTTCTGATTAGAAATATAACAGTATAAATAACAATTCTGTATCACCTTGATGTTTATACTGTGTTGATATCAGATAGACAATTGAATCTTTATTCACAGAAAATTACACTGCTAGAGCTTAGTAACTGATTTTTCTGCTTGTTGACTCTGAAAATGTGCTGAATTTTCATAAAAGTGGTTCGTATAAAAATATAATTTTAAACTGTTAAAAATATTTAGCTTTTAAAATAAAAATAAAGATTAAAACAAATTTAAGAAAACAAAATTTCATTGAGAAAACCATAATTTTATCAACATTGTAGGAGGAGTTAAAGTTTTTACAAAAATGAAAATGTCATGAAATATTTAAACTGGCCCAAATATTAGTTTTTGAGACTTATATTAAAAGGCTTGGATTAAAAACAGAGCCTGTATGCACTGCTAATTATCCGTGTACCATGTCTAGTGTAATTTGTGTAAAAATCCAGTCAAACATCCAGAAATGTTACGGTCTTATTGCTTAAGTATATAAGACTAAAGGAGCAGGGAGTTAAATCTCCTGTCTGAGGCAAGATACTGTTTCTTAGTGTTGATATCCACTGACATGGAAAGACAGAGAGGCTTTCATTGCAGCTAATGGCAGTGTACCTATCCTGTGAGTAATTACCAGTCTCCAGTCTTCGGTGCTTCTCTGCTCATGAGACTAATGTTTATTCAGAACAATAAATATAAGGTCTATGACACTTTTAAAGTAATGTTCAGATGTGTCTGTGTAACCATGGATGAGTGGTGCTAGTAGTTTTATGCTTTAGTAAACATATTTGACTCTCTGAGTGCTCCAGGGACAGTAGTGGAGTGTGGCAGATGCCGGAGAAGCCGTAATGATTTGCAATTTTGGATGAACTTGTGGTAATAGAGAATGTAATGACAAGGTAGGGGGATCAGCTTTCATTGGCTTCATTTTCTGCTTCATACAGAATATTAATGATTCATTTAGCATTGATCTGTATGGATTCGGAGCACAGATTTGTATCTATAATCTAGGAGATTGGTTAATTCTTATATCCTCACGCTAAGTAAATCTTACTAGTGCTCACAGCTGTCTCTGTGTAGTTAATGACCCTGAATAAATTCCATTATAATTCCTGGTGGTGCAAAGGTTTTTTCATGGCGAGGAGCTGAAACCCTGCCCACCACCAGCCATCAGCCCAGGTGTAAACTAGCAGTCTAGCCTCTAGGCCGAGTATCTTCCACAGGGTGTTGAACATTATCCACTACCAGACACTTCAAATGGGAATTTAATGCATTCAGTCTCGCAGAGACAGGGCTAGCTTTTCCCCAGTCCTATGCAAACCTTATGCACACGTTTATCTACATAAGAATCCCTGTCAAAGTTAACATTGCTAATCATATATGTAGTGCTTAGCTTGATTTTTAAACATTTGCAGGTCCCAGACCTATGTTTTCAGTTTCTGCCAAGTGAGAAAAGTAATTAGTTTCTCTCAGTGTGTGATGCTTTTGGAAACTTTGTTCTCCTGACTTGCTAAAAGAAAAAGTACTTTTACTTGAAGTAAGCATTTCATTTGGTCTGAGCATTGGTGTGCCAAACATAGTGGGCAGGAAGAAATTAATTTTTACTTATTTTCTTTGTCACAGGTGAACAGGAACATTTTTGTAGGGGGCTACTTAATTCACATTTGAGTTACAAGTAAAAGGATTGCTTCTTTATTTGAAATTGTAGATACTTAACAATCAGACAAAATAAAGTAAGGAAATGACTATGGCTTTTGGGAAACAGGTTTCTAACCAGTAAGCATAAACCTGGTACCAATAGAATTGAAGAAAAATCTGTATTTAATCAATTTGATCAAATTTAACCTTTACAAAATTGAGCTTTCCCTGCATAAGTCATGCATGCACCTGCTGTGCAAAAGGAGGAAATCTTCTGTATCTAGGAGACTACAGCCAGCTAATCAACTTTAACAGTATATTATTTTCCTGTTTTTAAAATTTTTTCCTATCTAAATCCTAGGGACTGACTAACAAGAACACAGAGTACCTGTGGTGCCTTTTGATTTACAGGCTTCTGGGTTCAGTCCATGACTCAAATTTATCTTGTTCATAACTGCATGAGCAATGTGAAATTTAGAGTAGCTGTCACAAAATTGTAACAGAAGTAGTTGAAATTTTCACTTTAGTGATAGGATTAAAACAAAATAAATATAAAAATGGTGACTATCAAATAACAAAAGGAATGATAAACATGTTTTCTTTTGTATTACAAGAGAATTGTCCTCTTCAGGTGTTAGAACTGTCCTTAGGGCCAGGTTTAGATATCAAATTCTAGCACCTGACTCTACAGCAGGACCTGCTGATGTCAGTGGCACCATCTGTAGAGCAAGAAGTTACTCAGTGTGATCAAAGATGTAGAAACTAGCTCTCTATAATTTCAAAATGTTTTCCTATCTGGAGGTGCTATCACAGGCACTTTAGTGGAAGATTGTGCCTGTTTTTCCTATCTGAAGTGGGGTATCTTCAAGTCTTGTGTTATAGTGAAGAAGGACTGGCGTAGCAGTTCCATAATGGTTATTGAAGCCATGCATAGTGCATAAAATGCTGACTTAAGTCTTACTATATCCAGAAACCATGAATTTCTAGAACAAGATAAATAAGAAGCTAAAAAATAGACAGAGCTAATCCCCACTTTCAATGAAATGCTATGTTCTTTGTTTTTCAGAATAATTTAAATGAAAATGCATGCCAATCCCTACAGGAATCTGAGGACAACACAGGAAGAGGAGATGAAATTTTCATCTAGGACTTTTTAAAATTAGAAATTTGTTTAGGCAGCTCCAAGTTACACAGGTAACTTGGCTAGTATGAATAACCACACATGGTTAGTCAGCAAGCAACATTAGGAAGTGTGGATACATTTGTTTTACCTTGGGATTACACAGAGAAGGGAGAGTAACTCTTGTAATACATCCAGTATATTTCACTGGAGAATTCCCTTTCACTCTTTGGGCTGGTTTTGCTGACTGTATAGACAGATCTCTTTTTTTCTTTTGTTCCTCATGGAACAGCCCCCAAGCAATTAAATGAAAGCTGTTTCAGTTACCGTTTCCTAATTCACTTGAGTATCAGTATTTTTCATGTAATGTTCATGTTGTCCACTGCCTCATGAATATATCCTGCAGTGCTTTATAAAAAAAGTGGATAAATACCTCTATTTGATGTATCTAAGTGGATAAACGATGTGTTGACTAGATAAAAGTGGAATTCTCATTTATCACTCCCTTACCTAAGTTTACCCTTAAATTCCCTGCAGCAGTTATTGCCTCCATACTGCTGCTTGGGAGATTCCAAACCATACAGGAAAAAAGAAGATAAAAAAAGAGCCGAACAGGCCTTTGTTTGACTCAGATGAATTTGTCACTCTTTTAGTAAAAGTCAGAACCCAAAGACTCTGATGTGTGAACACATTATGAACTTTTTCTCCTGTGCTTTTCATGTTACTAGGACTGCAAAGGACACGTTAAATAATGGAGCTCCTCTGATGTTCCAGAAGCAAGTGCCAACGATATCTTACAGAAAATCTATTCTCAATGGTTTTTGAAGAAAATAACGTGAACCAAATACACATTCAAACTCTGAGTGTGATTCAGAATGAAACAATGCTTCCTTGGTTCATCTCATGGGGAGTCTCTACTCAGTTTAAACCAGCATGAGTCATTAGAAGTTCAATATTAAAGCAAAATAGAATTAACTTGAGACAGTTTGTTTTTACTCTTGGGGACTTTTCTGTCTAAAAAGTCCTAAAAAATGCTTCAGAAGGCTTTGGAGTTCATATATGAAAGATATGCATACAAGTATCAGGATTAGTGTATGGAACAGTTTGGGTGTTTGGTTTTGCATGGCAAGTGCTTCTCCTCCCTCTTCCCCCCCCCAGCTTTTTCACCGTGAGAATATACATATTTGGAAAATAACAGGTGCTTGAGCTTTTTTAGNTTTTTTTTTTTTCCTGCCTTACAAACAGAACCAATCTTAAAGCCACTGTCTGCCATGAATAAGTCAAATAAAATAAGAAAACTCCTCTGGGCCTACAACAACCTCCTGTAGCTAATTTTCTTAATGCCAATATAGATATATCATTAATATATTGTATACCGTTAATATCCTTGGCAGAAGGTAACAAGAGCTATGGGTAAACAATAGAAAAATGAGATATACTGATAGTCTGATCTAATTGCCATCAAAGTCGGGGAGTGAAGAAGCGATTCACACACTGTGTGGAAAAGTAGGGCTGCTGTATCTGAAGATACTGTCTTTGAAGGGGGAAAAAGTTTGTCAGTGAAGTCTCATTGAAATGAAAGATCTATAGAGTGCTTATTTTTACTTCAATTATAAACTATAGTAGAGATGAATCAAGAATGCCACACTGCCACTTCCATGATTTTTTTTAGATTCCTCATTTTCTTTTGTAGACAAAGCTGCTGATAGTCACAGTAAAGCAAAGGTATTTCCTAATGATTACATTTTGTTATTGTTCAGAGTCAGCGAGCACACGGTACAGCAATGTGTGATCATGGTGCAACAGTTGGAACATGCCTCACTGTTGCTGTGTCTTCCTCATGACTGCCAGCAAAATGACTGCATTGGCAAATGCAGCTCACAGTGCCTGTATTGTGATGTTGGGAGTGGACGACTTGCCGTAAACTAGAGCTTGCTTAACTCTACATCAGAATATTTCTCCATTAAAACTCTGTATTTCATAAACCCAGCATTTTTAATAGGAAAATTTTCATCTTGCCTTTTGACTTTTGCTGTGAGTATGCAAGCTCGTGGCCGATGGGCAAAGGAACCTGTAGCCACCTCCAGCATCCTCCCAGGAAGCTCAACCCAGAGTTCCTAGTGTGATTATAGCTCTGTTACCTTTCAGTTTGGTGATTTGGTGGAATCACCTGTTTATCCCATGATCCTGTATTATTAGGAACAAAACATCAGTATTTCAGAGCTTTCCGTAGTATTCCATTAGTTTCAGAATTTTGACATTCAGATTTAAAGGAAAAGTTGTAGTGCCCACTGCAATAGGAATTCTGGGTGTAAACCAGATCAGCTATGGAGGTGGTATTATTGCCTATCTATACTATTGAGAAAAGTGAGATGTTTGCCATTCACTGTGCTAATTAAAACTTTTTCATTCATGCATGGTGGATTCAGCATTATCGCTATCCTTGCTTGGCACCGTCATAAAGAGTGTGTTATTGCCCATCAGATGACTGATTTACAGTTCATAAAATAACTTATAAAACAGTTAAGATCTCTTGAGCCTGAAGCCCGACTTTAGAAAAAACTTTTATTTAATTAGAAAAGCTGGGTGCTTTTGAGGTGGAAAAATTCTGAAATCCTTACTGAGTTTAATTATACAAAGGCATGGTTTTTTTCCTCATTCAGCTGTCCTGTAAGAGTATTCAGTGATCTATGTGACTATTGTGAGGAATGATAGCAATAGCCTGATAAAATTCACAAGATTGGTTTGAGTAAATTTTTAGACCACACATGGTATTGCAGAGATGGTAGAATGCTAAGCAGACAAAATAAGTTAAAGCACCAGCTAATGGATGACTGCATGCAACATCTGTATACATTTTAGATGTCATTTTGGGTACACAGCAATTTGTGGAACAAGCAGATCAAGGCATTTGCAGCGGCATTTTTTGAAAAGACAATTCACTAGAAGAATTTGACAGTGTTTTACACTGTCATTTTTAATTATGTTTTAGCAGTGTCAGTTTGCACTTCAATTTTGAAAATATTATTTATTAATTTAGTATAATTATTGCATATGGTGAGACAGCTTTACTTTGAAATGAAAAAAAATTCTATTTGGATTATGTTTTTAAAATATTTTTTCCCTCAACGTTGATTCTTTCTTCTTTTTTCCAGCCTGTCTACACCGATGTGATGAGGTAAAAAGCTCATTTCTTTCCAAATGAATATATAATGATGCTAGTACTAAAACAGTTAACTGGATAGCTGATATTTACAAAAATCTTTGAATGTAATGACTTCAAGTTCTTTGTTGAATATTCATTAAATATCCTTTTCTCATAGGGCTTATAAATCCTCTGAAATGCAATACATACACACTTTAAAATTTGACAGAAAATACTCATATTTCTAAGATAAAGGGTTTTTTTCTTCTTTAAGCACTCTCTCAAATCATATATAATCAGGAACATCGGCAACACTGCTGCTCAGAGAAGGACAGAGTGAACATCAAGAAATCCAAATGAATTCAATCCCATTAAATGTAATGGTGTGGTAAATCTCACTATACCATCTGCTGTAGAAGGCTGAGACACTATTGGAATTCCACATCTTATTTACATAGCAGATAAGAATGTGTTGGGAGATTTATATGGCGAATGAATACCCAGAGACAAAACTAAGTTTCTAGTCTGTTCACATCTGGGGAACATCTACATCTGTAGAGCATTACACAAAAACTACTGTAAGTTAGCCTTTCTGTGAAAGACCCTGCCACTTCATTCTAACATTACCCATTAAAGAAAAAAAAAACCACAAAACAGTGAAAAAGTTCCTGGAATCGCTGGTGGGAGCTGAGCTACTTCATCAAAAGAAAACATAACCTTCCCTAAATTAGTACATATTTCCAAAGGAATTAGCATCGAACATTGCGGCGGATAGGTTGTATCATATTTAAAACATCTGTGCTGTGAGTTCAGAAATCACCCTGTGGCAAAACATTAAGGAAAATATGCCACGGATTTATTTTTGCCCTCTCTTGAACATTTAGATTGAGACTCTTCATTTTAACTAGATTAATAACTTTCATTTGCTTAATACTGAAATAGAGGTGAGCTTCAGCCCAGTTTTAAACTAGATGATACCACAGGTGTATCTTGCACAATATATGGACTATAGAGGAACAAAACACTGCACAGTAGCTTCCACTTGTTATGCTCCTCTTTATCATTATTTTTAATAAATGTTGAGCTTCCTTGGGAATGGCATGTCCTTTGTGCACATTGATTATAAAACCCATCACTTGTCAATTCAGTTAAACATTAAAGTTCTAATACATCAAAAGTGCATAGGGGAGCTGACCTGGGCTAAGAAAGCATTTTATGCAGGAATATTAATAGAGTTCTTCTGCAGCTGCCTCATGTACTTCAGATTGGAAACCTCTGAACCAAAGCCAATTGACAGTAACATATTTGGAAAGGAAGATGCTTTTAAATTACCTCCTTTCCATTTAATCAGACAAGCAACCTCTGAATCCCAAGCCGTAGGTGAATGTTTAAGAGAACATTCTTTATATAGTTAGCTGAACCATGCCCAAGTGCACCCACTGACAGCTTTCCTATTACCAGAAGGACAATGAATCATATGAACTTTGCTGACACACATGCTATAATAATTGTTACATTTTCTTTTAGAATATATCCTTGGGCTTGCTTTTGGCCTCACCTTAAAGGTGACAGCTTGTAAGCTACATAACCTAGCCTGCCACTAAATCATCAATAACAGTTCATAAAATATCCTGTAATAATTTAGCAGTGCATTGGTACTGATCCTAATGGAATCAGACATCAGCAGTTATGCTATTTCCTCCATGGATTCTGGATACTTCTATTGAACATTTGTTAAAACAGTTGTTCATCTACAGTGTACATATTCCTGCCAAGCTTCATGGAAATATTTCTATTCATTATTTTTTAACGTCAATTCTCTGTAGAAGTTTGTCTTTTTTGTTTGGAACTCAGTCTGATACTATATAGACATCTTTGTTTCATAAAGCAGACACAGTTATGTACATTAAAACAGACACATTTGCATTCCCTTTAGGTTAATGGCCAAATTTTTGCAACAGCTTTCAAGTAGGAGCACTGAAACAAGAAAAAGCTCTGTATTTTTCTATATCACAGCCCTATTAATTAAGTCTTTTGTTTTCTAAAGCGTACCTTAGGCAATCCACTTTCATGTCCACTTGATTTTTCTCCACTGAATGCTCTAAAAGAGATTTCTGGGAAGTACAGCACATTTTGGATGCTAACACAATACTAATATTAGTAATTGTTATTAATGATACATGTACTGTTACAGTGGAACAGCTTCTGTTCCAAAAAAGTTCATATTGAAACAAAATGGTCATTACATTTTCCCTAATTGTGGTAAACATTTATCAGTGGAACTGGTGGCAATAATTTTAGCAGTGTAGAGATTTACAATAGATTTTAGCCGGTGTTTGCCAAGTGTGGCCCCTTTTGTCCTGGATTCCCTTCTGCTTTTTCTCGGTTTCACAGAGCCTCGGCGGGCGGTGGGGTGGTGGTGGTTGGTGGTATTGCCTGCAGAAATCCCCGTGTCCCTGCTGAACCTGGCACATCGAGGTGAGGATATCTTTGCAGTTTCTGGCAGGCTGTAACCTCAGAGGTAGGGAGTGCCTTGAGCCCACCCTGGCTGGCTCATCTGGGTGTCCCTTGAGGAAGGTCAGATGCCACACGGGAGGCTGCAGGGATGACAGCCCTGTCAGGGTATGAACGACTGTCACCAAAGCCAGCAAAGGAGACATGAAAGTTGACTTATCAGTTGGATGCAGTTGGCTGAGTTAAAGGCTCACCAGAATACTTATCTGCATGATTTTACGCACCTGATTTAACCAGCAAAATTCTAATCCGTTTAGTTGGGCTACTTGTGCAGTCAATAAGCTCCTCCAGAGCTGGACCAGCTCTCTCAGTTTCTGTGGTTCTACATTGAAGAATTCTGTGATTAGGTTTAAATGTCTAAATATGATTAACATTAAATCCCTTCTCCGCATTAATAAATGCTGGGATTTATTTCATAAAATAATTGCGGTTAAAGCCAGTGGTATTGTCAGATACCAGTTCTATGAAAAAATGTTTTTCTTTTGTACTGTGTGGATTCTTGTTAAATTAATTTTCACATAATTTTATGAATTCTTTTAAACTTTCATTAAAGTAGCCTATATTTTGCTATGAAGGAAATTACAATAGAATGCACAAGCCATAACTTCTTTGATCTCCTTCTGTACCATTTATATCTTTCAAAGGCAGTATCATTTCTAGGTCTGCCCAATAAAGAAAAAGCTATGGCTTACAAGACCATGTTAGTCTTGACCTTCTCTAAGGACTCTGCAGATACCATGCATGGAGCTACAGATGTGGGTGGATATAAGGAATGATTAGAATATGATTCCTTCTGGTCTCTGTGAGGCTTAAGACCTTCACAGTTTCAACTTGAGAAAATATGTTTCCTTTTTCTCCTCCATCTCCCCAGAAGGTCTTCCAAGAAAGACTCCGCTGTCTTTCTTGACCTCTCCAAACCTCAGGTTTCCACAAAAGCTTCAGTATCTATCAGTATTTTACCAGACATTCAGGAGTTTTTGATTTCCTGAGTCTACAACCTGCCTGCTCAGTGAACTTTTCCAGACTGTGACTAAACTCTCATAGCAACAGCAAACACCTAATTTCCTCTGTCCCTTGTCACTAGGCCCTTTATCTTCACTCTCTGATCTTTCATTTTCTCATCCCCATGTTCTGTCTTTTCTCTTGTGTGTGCATCTTGTCTTCATCTTTCTTTTCTTTCATACCAATCTGCTTCAGATCTAATTTCACATTTCCTCACCTTTCTCCTTGAGGTAACTTACTGTATCTCATGTATGAATAAATACAGGTATAAATAAATGCATGTATTAATAAATAGACATCATGGTAACTGCAAGACTTGACTGTAACCTCTTTTTTTCTAACCCTTCCTACTGGCTTTTTTTGCTTATGTTATTTCATACTAGTATCTTGTCCTCATTACTATCTGAGGGCATGAAACACATGATTTATAACTATTAAAAAAAAATGGAAGAATCCCATGCAAATGTAGTTCTCATATTCACCTGAGCTACTGCTTATTTCCTTAGCCAAAATGAAGAGAAATGGTTGAGTTGTCTTCTCTAGAGAACATGTTAAGTCCTAATGAACATTATGTGACTGGGAAATACAGGAGTCATAAAGCTTCTCCAAGACACAGCTCCTTCTATTATTCCCACTGAAGGGGTATATCACTGCCATTATGGGCAAGGGTTGCAAAGACCGCTTAAGCATTATATAGTTTTCTGCTTTATTTCTAAAACATATTTTTTCTCTCTCTCTCTCTTTTTTTTTTTTTAATAAGAATGTCAATCCATTTCATGCAGTCTTATCTTTTTCAGTCTACAGAATGATACCTACAATAAATACAGTTATCTTTTTGATAGAGGTTGTTTTGAACTCTTGATCGCAGGTTGAATATTTCAATGTATTGTGATAATATCCAGTATCTATCTATTTCACATATTTTGTGATATTTTGCTAGCATCCCACTTATGCAATTTCAAGTCTTTCCAAACACCAATACATGTTTACTTTTCAGGAGGAAATCTGGCTTTGTAGCTTTTAGTTCCTCTAATACAAACTGTTGAAATAATCGGACTACGTAACTTATCATTCAAAGACAATGAGAACTGTTCTATTTGCAACTATTATTTGTCTCAGAGGTCTGAAAATATCAAATGACTTTTTTGGCATCTGCGGCGATATTCACGGAACATGCGCTTTAATTTATTTCATGACACTTCAGCTGCTGGTATAAGCTACTAGCTGAGCATGCAATATTTAAGAAGTCCAATCATAGAAGTAGCACACAGAGTACCACGGAGTACACTAAAGAGTCTGTGTAAAGACCTTACTGTAAGGGAAAAAGAGAAGTGGACAAACAAAACCAAACAATGTTTATTCAGTGATGATATATACTTTTTATATCTTTCTCTATATACTTTATATACTACATACTATATATATTTTCTATACCTTAATTTAATTTACAACTAATTATGTACTGGTTTTTCCAAATGAATTATCATACTTTTAGCTTAGCTGCCTATTACAACAAAAACCTTAACTGTTGGCTGACTTCTGGCTAATCACTATAGAAAATGCACTCTAATGAAAATAATTTTGTAGGTATACAGTCAGGAAATAAATCTAATAAAAAAAAAAGTCAGAAAATATAAATTAAAATGTGTATTTATGCTTTCCAAACAGATTTTTGGCTTTGCCTTTTCTCACAGGACTGGAAAAATTACAAAAAGTTCTTTGATAAGAGTGCGTGCAAAGCAGTGAACCATAACTCAAACCTAGACTGAACTGGAATCCATTATGAGTTCAAGCTGTATTGATTCATACATTTTACTTATAATTTTTATACTACTAATATCCTTCTTTACATGCAAACCTATACTTTTTGCTTTAGGTCAGCTAGAGAATGTCCTGCTTTTATGCCTGTTCCCACCTATCCGGAGTCATGGAAATAACATAGAAAATGTTATGTCTTTGTGGTTGCAAAAATATATTGTTGTAGAGTTCTGCTTTTTCAGAGCTACCTTTTCAGAATGAATGGTTGGCCAACTGTGGGTGGTGCAGGTGGCCATAGACTGTTGCTGAAGCACAGCCTCAAGACCATGAGCATTTATAGCTCCATCTACCCAATATGTGTGGCTGGCTATTTTTTGAAGAGAAAAGTAGTGTCAAAGTTTTTGTAAGATGGACTGAATACTCTGAAGTGTTCCGTGGCTATTCCAATTGCTAAATGTGGCTAGAGATGCCTGGCAGTCAAGACACTGTCAGACCCTGGAACAGCCAATAATCCTATTCTGCTCTGGAATATTTTCAGCTTGAAATACTTTTAAAATAGAAAACATAAATTCTCCAAAGCTGATGCTGAACATAATCTTGCTACTGAAATTAAACAGAAGATACTTTCCCCTAAATAATAGAAGTGGGCTACTTTTGTCCTCTACAAGTGAGGAGAGTGATGTTGGCTCAGAAATAACAGTGTAGAGTAATAAAAATGTGTTCCACCACATGGAATATTTTTCTTTAGTTATTATTCCACAGACTTTCAAATGGTTTGCATGCCTATGAAAAATACAATGCCCTATTCTACCTAGCCAAGAAGCACAAAACATCTTATTGACTGGGGGATGTCAGCGCTAAGCATATTAATACTTAGTCACACATACAGTGTTTTTCCTATGGCATTCTGACATTAGCTACCCTGGGAAAAATCCTGAGGTATTCCTAGTGAAATGGCACAAAATAAATCTAATTTTTAATGGAAGCTTAGATCTCTCCAGAGCCCCTTTTTTCATCCAGAGGTTTTAGCCATGCAGGATGCAGTCCATTAAACAGAAGAGCAGTGAAACAATGTTGCAGAACAGCGCATGTTTACTCATTAATGAGAAGTTCTGATATAAAACTGGACATTTCTTGCAGGGTGGAATCTTTTCATTCTTGGTTTTGCAGGGGGAAGACAGCAGACAGGGAGGAGGGGGAATCCTTTAATTGTTAGTGGAGGTTTTAAACTGGCAAGCCTCAAAGGCAGAATACTGACTCTTTGATCTTAAAAGGGTTGTAAAAGGATGGTCTCACTTGTGTTTATTCAAATATTTGCAGGTAAATGCTGATAATCTAAACTGAGTCAAAGCTGCAGAATTTAGCATAAGTGATTTGCATATCAAGAGCCTCAAAATAAATACCAATTCAGAGATCTTAAATGTTGTCAAAAACTAATCATGTCTTGAAATTAACTTGGGGCTTGCCTAGGTATGGAAGTCTGTGCTCAGGAAACTACAGCATTCATTGGCAACCAATAGTCTAATAGATGTGCTTAATCCCCACTAAGAGGGCTGTGTGGTAGCTGTAGGTATCTGCAGTCACATACCTGGTGGTTTGGGGCATATCAAGAGCAAAAGGGCAACCTGGCAGGGCAGAGAAGAGCTGAGCCGATATGCTGTGCATCCTCACCACCAGATGTTATCCACTGGAGACATCCTTTGGAGACAATCTGTAGCTGATTCTAGTTAATAGCTGAGAGAACTGCTTCTAGTGAGTGCGCTTGTAGACAGTTTGCATTTTGTTGTTTCTGGGCAGAGTTGTTAATTCTTAAACTACTGGATTCTTGACAAGTTATTTTACTAGTTGTAATTATTTGTATTTCAGGTAAAGGTATCACAGTTTCTCAATTACTTGATTGTCTTCAAAATCTATTTTTAGCACCTGGTTCCTGCTATTTATTTTACAGCTAATGATTTCTTGGCATAATTTTGTGCCTGTTACTTGACTGAAGGAATGTACATCCTGTATGAGCACTGAGTGACCCATTTGGAAGTACAGATCCTTCATACTTCCTCTCCAAAAGTGAACAAAAATTGTCTGTGCTTTGGAAATCTTCTGTGTGCATAAATGCTGCAACTGATGAAATGAGATACTAAAAATTAGCATTTATAAAGTCAGATCACCCATACTGCCCAACTTAATAACCTAAGATAAAAGTTTCATTCTCTTGATTCCCCTGGGGGAGCATTCAGGGCATGAACATGTATAAAAGAGACTAAGAAATAATTTCAATTTGTGTAAAAATTTGCAAACTGCTTCCTCTGGCCTGACCTGATATCTCATTATGTGCAAAGAGTAGCTGATTACAATGTTATAGAGTTAGGTCAGCGCTTCAGTCCTTCTGTATGTTTCTGTGCATTGCTAATTTGGATCTTATGTGGCCAAGAGTGATCTGTAAGACTAAGACCAGTTCTGGGTATTAGAAATATATTAATGACAGACTCCCATATAAGGAAAAAGTAGCAGCAAGCAGCTGGCTTTCTAAGCTAGTCATTGTTTACCCAATTCCCTCTTCAGGTGTTTGTCATGTACAAGATCTCTCTATTTTGATTGTCCCAAAGTGGTATGTCCAAAGTTTGAGCTGGTGACATTACAGGTTATTCTTCAGGGAATAAAAGTGGCATGTTACCAATCACCACGGCAACTTAGTAAATCATAGCAGGTGAGTGTAGGTTTCAGTTCTCAAGAACTCAGTCACCATGAAAAGTGAATGAGTGTCTACCGGATCCAGCTATGAGTCTTGGGCTGAGATTTTCATAGGAAAGTAGGCATTGGATAGTAAATTAGCTACCTTTTTAAAGGCCTAAGTCTTAAGAAGCACAACTAAGTCCCTCTTTTTAGATCTAATGTCCTGAGTTAAAGTTTACTGTTAGTACAGTCATGTTAGGCCATAATTTTATTTGAAATTATTTAGAATAAGAAGAGTTTTGAGTAATTAGTAGGCTCTTTTTATTTCAATAACTAAAAAGATAATAATTGTTGGACAGAGTGGGAAAGCAATTTTTGAGAATTTGTGAAAATTCTGATTTTTTTTATTTTTTCATTAGTATTAAAATCCTTCTTTCTTTGGAAGGAAGGTCTGCCAGCACTGGGGAGAAGGCAGAGTGCTAACAGAAGCACTCAGCACCTACCTAACGCCAGCCCTGCCCTCTGATGATGGTACTAAATTCTGACACTCAAAAAAACTTCTCTGCTGGTGTTGCCATAGTTCCCTGAGCTCAGCACCTGCAATCCAGCTGCCTCCCCACTGCGATGACTCATTGACATTTCAGCACTCCACTTCGTCCACCTTATTGACTCTCCAACTTCCTGCCTTATTGCTTTATTCTCTGGTTCTCTGCACACTTTTCCTTGTCCCGTTCTACCCATCTTTTATTAGTCAGATGTCCACAACTCATCTGACTCTGAAATTTTCATTTGCTGAATAGGATGTCTTACTAGTGCTTTTCTACCGCTGTCCCCACACCTCTCTTATTCCCTCTCAATTCCTGTCCACAGAACACACTTCGAGTGGTTTGAGTATCTGGACATTACCCCAAGGAATTTGACTTGTGAAACAGAATAATAACTAACCAACAAGCAGCCACACTTGGTCATTATTAACAGTCAGTATAAGCCTGTTGCTGTCTAAGCCTGTGTCTAATCTGTTTCTTGAGTTACTCAAGCCTTTATTTTTAATAAATATGTTTTTAATTTTGAAAAGTAAGTATATATGGTATA
>VZTV01099512.1:980-21313 GCA_013400875.1 Anhinga rufa
AAACACAACATTTCCAGCTTTCCTGCTGTTTGGAAACTCTGCATAGCTCAATACTTTGCATTTCTGAGGATAAATGGGGCTGTACTGCACTGTGCTCACCACATGTTTGGAACAGACTTCTTATAAGGTGATTAGAGAGCAGCAGGATGAAAAGATTTACACAGTAAGAAGTGGGCAAGTGGTACTAAAATAATCCTGACTAAATTACTGTGCTGCTTGCCTAGACGAGGGAAGGGCATGGCTCTGAACAGCCTTACCCAGGATGCACAGGAAATCCAAACCAGACTAAGCAAAAAAACTCTTGCATGTCCCCAGTCCAGAGAAGAAGCTTAAAAGGCAGTCTCAACATTTGGTAGCTGCTTTGTGCGCTCCTGCATCAGGTAAACAGAACTGGTAGTTTAAAAAGTAACTGGTAGTTTAAAAAGTATTACTCTTTTGTTTCAAAAAAGCTGTCCTTCAAAATAAGCTACCTCTCCAAAGCAACCACAGCTATCAATCACATACCAGTTCCCAACATCTGACTCCCACTCAGCTAGCAGCTCTTGCTACTACAGCAACGACTGATGATAGCAGCCATGGCGTCCAGTTTTACAGCCTCAGAAAAAAAATATGTCAAAATCCAAAAAGATGCAAAAAATAATCTGTGCAACCACACTCAAATGCCATGCCAGGAGAAATCAGGTGCAATTTCAATAAGCAGGGACTTAATTAAACCTGGTGGACAAATTAACAGAGATTGTTCCTCAGACAAGAACAAGCAGGACAGGATCAATTCTATTACAGTAGAGCAGATTTGATCCACCTCGCTAACGTTAGCTGAAGGGGATCACCTTTTTCCTAAACTGAAAGGATTTCAATGTAATTTAACTGCAGGGTATGGAGCACCTATCTGATGGCAGCTTGGTAGAAGAACTCTCTCCTACACTAAGGTGACAATGCCAGAGATATGTTGAGCTACCTCATAATCTCCAGCATGCCAAGTCACTTCTTTTGAGCCCTACCACCCACCAAGAATTAGGCTTTGTTATGGGGAAGTTTTAATCTTTAATGAAGGTAGCATAAAACAACTGCTCCCAATCTTACCTCACTTTTGATCTCAGAGCGGTGAAATGTCCTTGGAAATGGGTCTCCTGTAGGCGCTGGCATGGTCACTGTTACTGCACTCGTGTCTCGTTCCTGCAGCAAAAAATTCAAACCCTGTAGAAACCATCGCAACAGCCAAACATGTTTATATCATTTAGCTAAAAGTGCAGCTCACAAGCTTTCTGCTACATTGCTGTCAGGCTCAGAATACCTTGTGCTTATTTAGAGCCAAAGTGAGGCTATTTTCCAAAAGGCTGTGCTGCCAAACTCCACGCACCGCTCAAAGAATCAGATAAAGGAAAACCTGGGCCAGTGCAGAGCAATGAGAACAACTCCCTTAGAGGGTCCAGAAACTCACCGAAATCCACACTAGAGCACATGCAAGCAGTATGACCTGTAGGCAGTTTGGACTGGAGGGCAGATTCAAGCCCACATTTAACTGACAGCAAAAATACACCCAAAGAGCTTTTTCTTTCAAGGTGCTCCAGGACACTGGTCTACCGTGCTACAACTGCTTCATTACACTGTAGAAATAAAAAGTGGCAACAGAACCCTTCACCGCTGTCCACTGCTTAGTTCACAGCATTCAAAAAGCCACTAGACCATCACATAAAAACGAGACTTACAATGATTTTGCTGAAGACTGCTGTAATGTGTTGATCATGACTCTCCAGTCTTTCTTCTGGATCTTCATCCTCAAAGTGGACACAAGCACTTTTGATCTTGGACTTTTTTGGAGGAGCTGGAGTTAGAGCTGGGAGAACATCAGGAAAATCTGGGGAGGGGAAATAATATGAAAAAAAGGTAGTCAAGTTAGTCATGTATAACTACTGTGCCACAGATAACAGACCGAGGCTCCCTAATAGCACCTACTATTCCTCTGATGAGAAACAAAGATGAGGAAGCAATAAGACAATTAAGAGTCCTCTGTCTCTGACTCGCACTGGGTAGTAGAGAGAAACATGCTGAAGAAAGGGTACTGAGGGCTGACTGCAAGTATTAAGGGAAGAAGCAAGGCTGTACAGAAACAAATAGTGTCCTTACAAATTGTGTTCAGGCACAGAAAATCACATTTCCACTGCCAGCTCTAACAGTGAGTGATTTGTATGATCATGAGTCATACAGTCACTGACAAAAGTCAAAGCCTCTTTTTCACTATCTATAAGCTAGGATCATATTTCCTTACCTGGAACCAAGCACTGCAAGATTTAAGTTGTTGCTTTTAAGAAAGCACCTTGAGATTCTGAGACTATTAAGCACATGACAGAAGCCTTACAGTTATTACTGATGGAAGAAAACAAAACCACAGGAAGGAGGCTTATCAAGCCAGATCTGCTGGCTGAAAGCTGAAGCTGTTAGCAGGGCTAAATCTCAAAGACACCGAGAACAAGGTCTGGCCAGATGGCAAAATAAGCAGTGAGTGTCCAATGGGTACAAATCACAGAAAACACCTCTTGCATTGAGGCTGGCAAGGTACCACAGACACCTGATAAATGTAGACAAAGGCAACGCGTTGGAAAGGTGGTTCTACTGGATGCTAGTAAGATTAGACAAGCGCATTTTCCAACAAGGCTAAGGACATACAATACTGCAAGGAGGACACACATGCAGGGCAAAAGCAACACTGGGTCAAGAGGGAGGGGAAAAGGCAAGCACTGAGGAACACTAAAAGGGACAGAGCATCCTAGTAACTCAAAGAAGCCCATTACCATCCAACATGACTACATCTTTGCTGCTCTGTAGCGATGGTCCCTCAGCATCTGTGCTCCCTTCCTCCCCCTTCCTCTTGTCTGCTTTCTTCACAATCTTCACTGCAGGTGAAGCTCTGGCTGCCAGGAACTGGTTTTGAAAGTGCAGCAGGTCTGCCTCAGACTCCCCAGGCTTCGGTCTCGACAACATCCTGCCTTCTTGCTCTTTCAGCCCAGCCCTGCACACTGTTCACATGGAACCTATTGAAGACATGGAAAAAATGGTTACAGAACTGGATTTCCTGGGGATAGGATGGGGACAGCAAGGGAAAACTATTAATTTTTTGTCCCACTATGCTGTTGCTGTACGTACTGCAGCCACCCTACTTCAGGATCACCCCAGGACACAACTAGTTGTACCAGAGTCCCAGAAAAACTGTTTACCTTGTTCTTCATTGACAAACAACACGCTACTAGACAAGCCAACACCTGGTCTACCAGCCAGCTGGGAGCAGAATGGCATTCATCCAGCAAAAAGCCAGCCAACAAGTGCATCACTGCCAGAATGCCAAGAACACGGCCTTGGATTTGCAAAGCCACAGAAGCACCTGGTCCAAGACAAGAGATTTGACTTACTCCATATTCAACACCAACCAAGAACATCACAGGCACAGTAGCACCTCTCCCCGCCAGCATACAGTCTTCTCAGGGTCCTGGGGTACAAGGCCTGTCCACATAGATTTGGACAATGCACTCGCTCTCGCTGACTCTCTTTGCTCTCCTTCTCACTCAAATCTCCCAAGTGAAAACAGTTTTTCTTCCTTATCTAGTCCTACTGCTTTAGTTCTCTCTTACTCTTTCACTGGCCTCTTATTGGCAGAAGTCATGCTATTTCCAAGCATTTTCATTCACTGCCCAGACCACTTTTGGGTGGAAAGCCAAGGGTGGTATTTATAAATACTTTTACCTCTGTGCATATGAGAACTTACTAGGAAGGCAACTATTCCACCTGCTATCTACTGGGCATGAAAAATATCTGTGAATATTACTCCCTACCTCTTATTCCCAGAGCCTGGGACCATCAATCCATCTCTCGCAGGCAGCAAGTAAAGTGTTTGCAAATACATTTCACACTAATTGAATCACTGATCAGCACTAATGCTACAGACTTGACACCCTCCCACACTTAGTATGCTGAAATATTTTGTACATATTTGATCTCTTCCACTTTTAAAAGCCCATCGGGACTCAACAATAATTTATTGTGAAGTTGGAAAGGAAAGCAGATATGGATTTTTAAAACTACAATTATCTGCCATATGGATAGGCTGTATGCATGACAAAATGCAAAGCTTGGAAGTGAATCTGTCTTAACCTCAGACCAAAACAAAGGTCAATCATACCTCACAGCCACTGCCCTGAAGACAATGTTTTGTCTTAAGCTATTACCATACTTTATTGTAAAATACGTGGGGAGATAGCATCCTTCCCACAAGGTAACAGCCACAGGAATTACTTCATGCAGTATTTATGACCTACTCTTGGAATATTTGTACTGTTTTCATGGATCTCATTCTTGACCAGGTTGGTTAGATGTGATGCTGCTAGTTCCATGAGCACAAATTGGTCCAGGGAGTTTTAAATTTGGTTGTTGTCTTTTTAAAAATCAAGGCCTTAGTGTAAAACCACCAACCATGCAAGACTCGCTGAGATTCTTTTTTCCTGCCCCTCATTTAGTGCAAAAGCTGGAGTAAAACCATTCAGACTTAAGAGTTTTGTGCACCAAAACAAAGTGGATTTTCAGAGGTCAAGGTTTCCAGGGACTCCATTCACTTCAGCACTTTATGACTGAGGAATCAGACCTCTTCATCCAATGCCAACATCACGAGTTAGTTGCTTCATTTCAGACATCTCAAAACACTGACCTTAATGAAAGCTGTCAGCTCAAGAGTCCCAGAACAAGAACTTCCATTTACACTAAGCCTGCATATGGCACAAGCGGCAGCAAGGGGAACCTCCCTGTACCCTCTGAACAACAAAACCCTCCCCTAGCACACAGAGAAAATTCCCAACTTCTCTTCCAACGCTGTCAAGGACATCTGTGGAACACAGCCACTAGCAAAGGCTACTTCAGGGCAGGAAGGGAAGGGAGCACCCTGCTACAGTGCCTGGCTACTGTCAGAGGACTTAGCACAGAAACACCTGGGATGTCATTGCGGTTCTGACTGATGCTGAGAATGCAGAAACACTCCCTTTCAGCCGAGTTCCCTTGCAACTGCACAGCAAAAACTGCAACTTCTGCAGACAGCATCTTTTTTTGTGCACTCCCAGCATAAGCGCACAACTACCTGCTGTTTATTTATGGAGCTTTCTGCCACAACAGGGGCTCCAACAGTCATACTTCAGTTGAGAGGTCCCTCTTTGATATGCATAATTAGCACCACATGCATCAGAAGCCAACTGTTTCATGCCCTATCATCACAGGCTTCAAAGCCCAAACGAGGATGATGCTAGGATTAACAGACACAAAACACCCAGTTATAAGCAAAGCATGCTGCTAATCTTTCTGCAATAAGCTTCTTCTTCCACACAGGGATGTACATACACTTGTCCAAGTCTGCGTATTAAAAAAGTTAATCAAAAATATAGCAGGCCTTGAAACCGCCTTCATTTGTCTGGGGAACCGTCAGGCACAAGAAGCCAACTACACCGTCACTGTCTAAAGAGGTTAGATGTTGTCCTCAAAGTCACTCCTTCCTCCATATGGATATAGAGGCCACCCAAATGTAAAGAGTCACAAGATGGTAATGCAGAGGTGGGCATTAGTTTGGTGCAAAAATAGGTACGAGTTTTAAATGTGTTCTTTCCATGTTCTAACTGGGTCTAGAAATTTCATGCAACCAAGGCATTTGACTTGGTCCTTCTGCAGTCCAATGAGCCAGAAATTGCTTAAATACATACGGGACTTGCAGACAGACAGAATGTAGTGAAAACAGTTTGCTTTCTAATAGTACCTTTTTCCATGCCCCCTGGAAGCCATCTAAGTACATCAGCAACACTCACCTGGCCATCATAAGGAGTAATTCTTATCCACCAAAGCTCAGAGAAAACATGCAAGAAAAATGACACACGACTGATGATCAGCACTAACCCCAGCATGCTATGGTCCGGTTATCTCCAATCTTGCAACTGGCTACTTAAAAGCTAACCACACACAAACTTTGCGTAGAGGGACCACCATCTACCCAACATACACCACCTGCTGAGGCTATTGTCCTAGGAACACATGTAAGGGATCAGAAATGCTGTCAAAGGACCACGAGCACCTATACACACCAGAACATAGTGATTATTATGTGAATACACTGTCACCTGCTGTTGTATCCCCTCTCTACACTAAAAGTCTCAATAAAGAGTTTTCTGTCACACTCTGGACTTTCCATGGATACTGTCTGAAAAGCCCATCAGTGCTGCAGGAAGTTTTACAAATGCAGCTGGGACCAGTGGTCTAAGTCAGACTAAAAGAAGATGCAAAAGCACAGAAGGCAATAAAGCCACAGACTGTTTCAAGCGCCAAGATACGCTGTTGGATTAACCAACTTCAGCTCAAGTGTAAGCCTGAGAAGGAAGGCCAGTTAGGACAGTAAGGGACCCTAATCACCGATTAATGCAGCGTTCTCAGTGTATCACAGAGAATGGCATTTACTTTACAGAGAAACAGGTCTATAATACCCTCCCAATGCTTTCCCAAAGCAGCATTTAAGCTTCTGAGGCATATATGACTACTCTCAGCAGACATAAAACAACATAAGAATCAGGCACAGCATTTGTTTGAGCCAAGTGCCACTCCACTCCTGCCCAAGGTTTTTACAGGTGTCATCAGGCTACGAAAAAATGTACTTACTTGATGTAATCCAATACTGTTATGACTTTAATTTTATTCTAGCTCATCTGCATTTACAGTGCATTTTTTTTCTGCCACAGCAAAGCCCCACAGCCCAAGGGAGACACTGACATCACAACCACAGCCAGGAACTAGACACAGTTAAAAGAGAAAATGTAGGAAATACATGTAAAAGCAAAGAATAATCTCTGACCCCTACTGACTTCTGAACCCTGACAGTCTTTCCCTCCCCTCCTCAAGTCTACAAGTTTGGATTCTTTTGCTAAAGTTATCAGATTTGGGTCAAAGAAGAATACATAGTCCTGCTGTCACAATCCGAGAAAATTAACGTATTTTTTCAGACCTTGTTGGCTGAGGTAAGGAATTAAAAGGAGAGGCAAAGAGTCACACTACAGCCTCTCCAAGGCAGCTCAGCAGCCAATGGAAAGGTACAATTTCTCCGCTCTAGATTAGCGGTCAACGAAAGCCTCACTCAAGATTCTTGGCTACTTTGCAAAACGGTGACATGCATGCTCTGCTCTGTCACAAAAATGCTGTCTACACACAATACTGTAATGACCAACGGTCTAAAACATCTAGGCTTGACAAAACAGGCAGTAACCTTTATCTGCTCTAGAGAAGGCAGATACCTGTAAAGACCCTCCTCCCAGAAGGAAACCCCCCATCAAAAGCTGCAAGAACCTCTCCTCCGAGGGGCTCCACAGCTCCCGCCGGCCACGCCGGGGACCCTCGCCTCCGAGGGGCTCCACAGCTCCCGCCGGCCACGCCGGGGACCCTCGCCTCCGAGGGGCTCCACAGCTCCCGCCGGCCACGCCGGGGACCCTCGCCTCAAGGGGCTCCACCGCTCCCCCTGGCCACGCCTGGGACCCTCTCCTCAAGGGGCTCCACAGCTCCCGCTGGCCAGGCCTGTCGGGCACGTACCAGGCGCGCACGTACAGCTGCTGGCCCCAGCTCGCCCGAAGAGTCTCTGCAGCAAAGAGGCAGCAACATGGCATAAAATACGATTAAAAGGAACAAGGTACTGCTAGGAGCTGAGGCGTCCCGAGGCTCTCACCGCGTTCAAAGCCCTCAGGCCTAGCCAGGCCTCCCCTTGACGGGGAGCTGCTGGGGGTCGAGGGGGGGGGACGGCGAAGCAGGGCCCCTCAGCGGGGAGACACTGCCCCTGCGGCCGCCCTCCTCTTCACGGGGTAGGAAAGGCAAAGCGCCGGTGCCCGCGGCCGCCCCGGGGGACGGGAAGGCCCCGCTCCGCTCCGCGGAGGGAGGGCGGGCAGGCCCCGCTGCCCGGGCCGCCGCTCACCTGCGCTCCGCCCNCCTCCTCTGAGGGCGCCTGCCCGCCGTTGCGCGGCCGTTCCCCGCGGGCGTGCGGTGGCGCAGCAGGCGCGGCCCCGCCGTGACCTTCAGGCAGATCCTGTGCCGGCTCCCCCGCTGGCCGCGGGGAAGGCGGCGGGAGGCTGCCCGCCCGCTGCTGCTGGCAGCGGTGGTGCTCGTCCAAGTCTCGCCTCCCCAGAGTCGCCCTTGGCTTGTGCGGGCTCTCCCCGGCGTTTTCGTTGGACCTAAACATAGGGCACCCGCACCCAGTAGCGTGTGCCTGCACGTAGAAATACATTTATGTAAATATATTATAATTTTCATTATTAGAGGGTGCTGATGCGCCTGAGTTATTTGAGGAGAGCAGATACATAAAGCTGTATAAACATAGCCATGATTTATTATTCATGTCTGTTTATTAATTTATTATATATGCCAAGCTTTATTGAAAAGTGCTGGAAAGCTGTCATAACTTGGAGAAGCATTGATTTTAATACTGGTCATTAGTTCTAGTGCTTGGCTGCCTTTTAGTCTCTGGGAGAAGAGTTCTGCGGGCATGAGTACAGACAGAGATAAAAGAGCTTGGACGGGACCAGGCGGGCTCACTGCTTGGGAAGGACTCGCCGCAGGTGCCCTAATGCTCTAAGAAATGCGGCACATTCTCATCTACTGAATCTCGCTGTTCTTTTTATCACTTCAGAAAGCTATGATACTAGTGCAAAATTAAAGCCAGAAACAAGTGTTTTATTTATTATGAGCATTGAAAGCACTTAACTCTATAGAAATTAATAAAAACCTTCATCCTGTCAACAGACGGCCAATCCTAACCACAATGTCAGGGAACCAGGGTCATGATGAACTCACACGTGTTAAACAGAAATTCTCGGTGAAAATGCTGGGCAGAAGACGTCTCCCTCAGCGGTGCGTCTTCTGATGAGCAACCGCGTTCCTGCAACCGGGAAGTTGATGGCTGCACTATTTCAGGTCACTGAGCACTTCTTGAACCACCAAAATCACTTGAAGATGCCCCATTGGGCCAGCTAATTAGCCAAGAGCAACCCCGATTCTAACCTTAGGAGTGGATGTTTTTCTACCACCTGATTCTGGCACAGGTGTTTGAGCAGCTACTACTATTACATCTGGTGCTTATAGGTGCCCCTAGCAGGAGGAATAAATAGAGCTGCTCTTAGTTACATATGGAGATTCCCAGAAGAGAGCCTTGAGAGTGTTTGGAGTGTTTATCTGATGCTGCTTTGCCAGACTGCAGTTCATCAGCTGGTGGAGCTCTGCTTTGCACTCCCTGAAGGAACTGGAATCAAATTAAAGTCAAGCCTAGTTCAGGAATAGCAGTGACCGCTGAGAAATGCGATGTCCAATTCTCCGTTTCACTGAAATCAACTGTTACCCTACCACCACCATCTGCCACTTAATTTTGTCATTCCCCAGTTTCCACTGTTTTGGGATGCAAGAAACACTTTGAAATAATTGTTCAAGTTTCTTGCAGTTAAACCTCAAGAGCAGCACTTTCTCTTCCTTTCTCTGTGGAACCACCTGACATTGCTGGTGGCTCTGAGACTCTGTTGATCGTGCAGGACTGCTCCAAAATCTATTGAAATCAATTGATTATGCCTCTGCTTGAGGCCAAAAAAAATGGAACTAGGATTTTAGTTTATTGCACCATTCATCTTCAGACCCAACAAAAGAGCACCTTTGATTTTACCAAAGGGTTTGGCAGATACACTGGTGGGAGTAGAAGACCTCTTGCACTCCAAGGCTTTGCTGGTGCTGAACTTAGGAACGATTTTCCATGGACCCTGATGAAGGCATTTGGGTTCTTCTACCTGGACAATAGGGCAGGGAGGCCTTGGCACTGGTTGTGCTGGAACATGTTTAGGTTATCTGTTGGGACTGTTTAGACTGACTGACCACTGCTTATGAGGTTGAGCTGTTCTGACTCCAGGGAATTTAATAACTGGTTGTAAGGTCACTTTGACCTTACTAACGTTGTTAGCATGGAAATTATGTAAATGAATGGCTATTCATCCAGTGAAAAAAGGTACCCTAAAGGTGTTATAGGACAGTTGACCCTATGTGTCTTTACCTGAATCAATTCAGTAAACTAGATGGCCTGACTCATGAAAGGGACTGTTTGAGTTACGGTTCTTCAGGGTGGTCTGCTCATTGTCTTTTCCTCTTAAAGCCGGGAGAGGTGCCCATAGAGGCATAACCAATTGCTAGCTGAGTTTTGCTTTGCTTGAGTAGTCCTCTGATTCTAATCATGAATACATTAACTTTATCTCTTGCTTTCTGCTGAAGTAAGCCTGTACCTTTCTGTAGTACTTCTCATGTGAATGGTCAGCACTGAACTTAGCAAAACGAACGCGTATTGTTTGAGTTATATCTAATCTGAAATGAAACCGAGGGTCAGCCAGGCAGATCTGGTCAACACCCACCGACAGTAATCCGCTCCTGAGTGCGGGGTGGCATTCGAGCCTGACAGCCATAAGCATGTTTCCTCCCTGATCTCTCTCATGCTGGCCGCACAGGTTCTGGGGCCACACACAGTATCTCTTAGCGTGCATGTGAAGCGGGCAAATAATCTTTTTTGTCAGAAAGATATAAGAATATACTCAGAATATATCCAATTCTAATTACTGCAAGACAGGAATGCTTCCCGTCAAAACTGCCAGAGTTTTATGTATCTTTTCTTCATTCCATCAATTATTTACCTTCAGTTTTAATAATACAGTTAAAGGCGCTATATATAGCTTATGCTCTATCAATAAATCATGCTAGTGCGTCTTCATATTTATCCTATAAATTATAAGTACCAACACACTTGCGTGGATCTGCTAAGCTATTCAAGCAAAGAAATTCCCATCAGAGCATCTTGAAGAGTCATTGGAGGTGAACTCAAACACTCCTCACATAAGGAGAGCTATTTTATGAGATTTCAAAAGGTCGTCAGTCTTGTCACAAGCCCCGACAATGTCCCTCATCCCCTTCTAGCTCACCACAAGCAAATAGTTCCACGTGACTGTCCGGAGGATGGTTTTGGTCTTCCAAAGCAGGAAGAAGCATGAGAGTCCACAGCCAAATGCTTTCTCACAGGATTATAAAAGGGAAGGGGTCAGAATGACAGGACAATACGGTAGTGGCCTTGGTGGGATCAGAAAGGGGAAGGCCGTAAACAATAGTATTATGTGTGTTGCAGAAGTGATAAATATTAGGAAGAGTTGTCTAAGAAGCAGGTGACCAAGGAGGCAGATAATCCTAGCGGTTTGTTGCCAGAAGACAGAAACCAAAGTCGAGCACAGAGTAGCTGGAGAGCAGGGTGGTGGGCAGCACGCAGGCCTGCTTGGGGGCGGAGAACGGATGATAATATGGGGTAGGTCCAAGATACAAGTCCTTACTTGCATTCCCTTGTGAAAAAATGTTGAGTCTGGTAGGACAAAATACTCAGTAGTTAGTTGTCACTTGTGCTAAAGGGCCAACTCTGCAAGGGACTAAGCATTGAACTCAGAAGAATGGTAGTATATCATGCCTCCAAGGAGCGGTTGCACTGCACATCAACACTGACGTCTGCAGGAATCCAGCTGGAAGAGTGAGAGCCCTGCGCCAGCAAAGCAGGGCTGTACACACAGTGGTGTCATGCACAGCGTGTCGGGGCTCTCCGTGGTAGTAAAAAATCTACCCACGTTCTTAAAGAAATGCACGTGCATGAGAGCAAAGCTGGATTGTGAGCAATCAATGGCCGCTTTCTTGCTGGTGGGAGAACATGGTAGGTGAGCAGAGAGGCTGTGTGTGTCCGAATATCCTCAGAGATCCACTCACAGAGCTTTGGGTGGCTTTTTCTGCAGCTCTGGTCTACTTTTGGGGTGGAACCCTGGGACTCCGCAGCAGTAACATCTCACTGAGCAACACCTGCTGGGCATCCGTGGGATTAGGTGAAGCCAGGGTATTTTAAATCAAACCTCTATTTGCTCACCAATGAAAAACACGCATCCATGCCCAATGTGAATTGATTTAACCATGTAAGTGAGGGGGAACGGTTGTGCATTTTAAAAGCCCAAACCAGCAGAGTATTTACTCATCTCTAGCAATGCATCTGCCAAACATTATGTTGGCTTTTGACAGTTAGCATGGGATTTCCTCTTTGTTGTTTGTTTCTACAGAAATGCCATTTTTATCAGATTAAATGAAAATATCCTGAAATAACACACATCTTCAACAAATAAAGATATTTCTTGCTCAGTCTATATAATGTATCTGTATCACACTGGGTTTTCTTCCCCTCATTATGACACTGAAATAAAACCCAGCTAAAAGCGAGCTGCCGTACAGCTGAGGCTCCAGAGAACAGACTGCTGTGGAAATTAGAAGGGGCAGTCAAGCAAATGTGTTTCTCAAGTCAGGTCATTCAAACGCTGCCTTGGAAGAGTATTGCAGGTGAAAATCAGTGTTTGCCCAGGTGGCGAATGCATCGTCATTGACCGTCACTGCTTCACAGACGGCTTAAATAAATGAATGGTCTCTGGGCTGACCTTGCCTGACAATGCCCTCTGCCCCTGCCATCACTGAGGAAAGCAACGTCTCTTAAATTCAGCTTGTCTGGGCGGAGGACAGTGTCTCTCATGGCTGCCACTGTGGGATCTGTCTACCAAAATCTGAGCAACGTAGTAGATGCGTTCAAGTCTACTGTCATAGATTTTAAAGGAAGCCTGTCAAAGTGCCTAAGCCTGATATTTCACGCAATTTAAGACAGTTTAAAGCACTAGATATGCTCAGATGATTATCCTCCGCAGCAAATCTGAAGAACTGGCTGTTCTGTTGGCAATTCAGGATTTGCTCCTTTCTTCTCTTCAGGTTATTTCCTGTTGTATCATGGGGAACACCATATACTTCTGCATCTGAGCAGGATGAGAGTGATGCATACGTGCTTTATCCAAATCCTATTTGTAATAGGCAGAATATATACTGAAAGGAGTGCCATGGGAAGCTCACCTCTCCTAGGCTCCAACTCTCGCGCCCTGGGAACGGAAAGCATGGCCTCTGCAATGCGCTTGCTTTAGGGAGCTCCTTATTCGGCGTAGGTGCATGCACAGCAGTTAGCTCGTACCGCTGGTGGACCCAAGCCTGAAGTACTTAACTCTAAATAGCTGTGCTAATGCTGCAAGATCTGCCAAGAGTTTTTAACAGTGATGATCATGATGTCCTGATGATTTCAGCAGTCTGGCAGAACTAATCGCAGTCGCACAGAGTTGGGTTTTTGCCTTCATCTTTGAAAATGTAAGGGGCTGCGATGGGAAGCTGTGCCTCGTCTTCATGAGTACTTGCCCATGGAGTCTTGTGAGGCCAGAGCCAGTTTCCCATCTCTGTGGGAGTGACATGAAAAGCTGTGGGTTCCCAGAGGAGCGTGCTGGTGGTGTGCATTTCTGCTTCCAGGTAGCAACACGCGCTGCATTCCCTTAGCTTTCTGGGAATGGGGAGACCAGCAGCCTAATGAGAAACACCTGTCTAAAAGGACAGCCCAGCAAGGTGGAAGAGACATGTGACAAGGGGTATTCTAAGGAAACTACCAGAACTGTATTGATATCACATGGGATATCTCATACCTAGATGTGGCACTGGTACATAGTGCCGAGCCTCTTTTGACCTCTGTTGTCACCTCATACAGTGAAGAAGTGATTTTGCCAGTCTTCCGCAGGGTAGGAACTTGCACCCTTTTTTTCCAGAGGCTCGGTGCTTGGGAAGTTTGCCGTATGCCTGGCACCAGGACAGGACTGCTCCCTCGCTGGTGATAATCGGTGATGGAAGTGAAGTCATCAGAAAGCTTCGGTTGTACACACTTCTCTACCAGGCTGACGTGAAAGCAGCTTTCTAGAGTACTTCTCTTATGCTCATTATTTGCCTGACAACAAGTTCTCTTCAGTGTTGGGGTTTTTTTTATTATTCTTTTCAGAGGCATTTATAGCTATTGTGATCTCTCATGACAGTTGCCTATGTCAGGAGCAAAGAAGTTGATGGTGGCCAGCAGAAAGCTCACAGGCAGAGAGCCCCCCTCCTGTTAGTGGGAAGTGGTACCACTAGCAACACCGACATTCAAAAGCCCTTTTCCTCAGCAGCACAGTTACAGGGGAAACAGCAGAGATCACTCCAGTGTTTGCTCAGTGTCACCGTGTGGGAGCACTGATTGCTCAGGTGCGTGTCTGCCCCTTTTCATTTCGGTTTGTCACTGAGGGCCATGCATTTTAAAAGTCTGTTTGGCACTGGACAACAGCCCTGAGCGCTGGCAGGCTGCCTTCTAGAGACATAACAGCAGCAGCAACTGCTCAGCTTCCTTCCCATGGGAAAATGTTGGGAACTCTCCAAATGATCAACTTGGCTCTGGAATGGCACTGCCCAGATGACAGTTCTGCATCAGAAGTCGTGAGCTGTGGAGGTCAATGGATAGATTTGGGCTTCTGAGTTTAACTTGGGAACGAAGTTGGCCAACTGCCGTGGCAGTTAGGTATTTCCTGCTAAGGAAATCTGCTCTTCTTCCAGCCATACATGCCATATTTTGCTGCTTGGAGCCACCAGTGATTCGGCTAGCCTAGGATTGCTCCTCTGGTCAGCCACTGTGTCTAAGGACCTCTCTTTCCTATTTAAGATAACAAAATGTTGTGAACAGTCTCCTCCATTGCCACTCCCTTTGATTTACAAAGCCCATCAGTGCTGAGGAGAGGGAATCCGGGGGCTCAAATTCCTTGTCATTGTCCATAGCAGCCCATAAAAATTGGGACGCCTTTAGAATATTTGTAAAAAGTCTTGTCCTTATTTGCTCCAAAGCACTTTGCAGACAGGACCTGGGTAGGGTTAAGCTGAGCTACCAGGTCCCTTTTGCTGCTGCCTGTCCCTCAGAGCATCTGCCCAGTTTTATGCAGGCATGTTCAGCATTCACGGAATAGGAAATGTCAGTACCTGCAGAAAACAAAACCCCTGTGCACAGAGAAGGGCAGAGGCAGCTCTAGGTCCCTCACGCTGCCTATGGCCCTTCATGCCCTGCCTGGGGCTGGAGAGGACAGTATCTGTTCTGTCTCTGCCAGTGGAGGTTGGAGACGTCCTCCCTCACCCGCAGCCTCGAAAAGGAAGAGCAAGAGTTTGAAGAAGCAGCAAAGAGAGAGGTTGCATTCTGCTCCGATACAATTAGCAGAGGAATAGCCGCTGCTTATTCCTAAGTGCTTCTTGGGAATGGCTTGGGAGAGTGCTGTAAGGAGAGATGAAGCTCTTGGTGACAGCGGTAGGGACAGAACTAGGAAAGCTTTCCCAGGACTTAAAGATTGAAAAAGCTGGGAGATAAGAAGTTGCGGGGAGGGGGAGTGATTGTTCAGGTATTGGAAATAGCACATCAGAAGGAGCAAGATAAGGGAAAGATAGAAAGAGGAGACAGGTGCCAAATTTGAAAGGCACAAGCCAGAGGAATAGATGAGAAGGGAGAACATTTCATTCTGAGAGGAAAAAGCAAATGTCAGTGCAAATTCTGGCAAATCTGCACAACGTGGCAGTAACGTTCCTAAGGCTAGAGCTTGAGAATAGGCATCACTGCCACCAGGAAAGAAATGGTAGGAGGCAGGGCAGGGGCACCTAGGAGAATGGGAGGGAGACACTATGGAAGCAAAAAGCTTAGCGTGTAGAGATGGGTTGGAAATGATGATGATGGCAGGAGATGACAAGGAATGAGAAACTTCACGCCCCTAGAGGTGGCCCTTGTCTTGGGCCTGACGTCTGTGTGGGTGTCAGCCATGCTCTCCAGCCGCGTCGGGTCCCCAGAGGTTTTGTGCACTGGCTGTTAAAGCCCAGGCCTCTCAGGGCACCAAGCCTGCGGTTTACGCCAGAGGTGCCTACGTGCCAGGGTGCTACC
The DNA here is from genome assembly GCA_013400875.1 of Anhinga rufa. Lineage (NCBI taxonomy): Eukaryota > Metazoa > Chordata > Aves > Suliformes > Anhingidae > Anhinga > Anhinga rufa. Next base: position 16,867 of record VZTV01099512.1, read on the forward strand.
GATACCTCCCAGCTCATTTCGTGCTGTTAACTGGAAAGGCACCACACGACAACAGGCTGGTGGTGCATCCCACCACGGTCCTTGGACCTATGACCGTCACGCTGAGAGTCAAAATGCCTCTCAAAATGAGGCATCCTTTGTCAGCACCAACATACTGGAGTGTGCAAAGTACTTTACAACCTAAGAGACAATATTGCCTCTGTCCTCTTTTCCTCCAAGAAGGCAGCAAACTACAAGCACTGGAGGACGTAATCCAAGCGCTAATAAATTATTGATGTCTCCTTTCAGCTTTTTACTTACTAAAAGGATATCAAAGCTCATTTTGTGAATGGTCCAGACAGATTCTCTTTTGCTATATCCACAATTTAATTCACAAGTATTGCACTAAGTGTTAATGCTGAAGCAATGCAGTGTTCTCTCTTTACAGGCTTTGCAAAAAGTAATAGACATGTTTTGGATTACACAGACTCATAAACAGATACAGTGAAGGAAATGCCACTCGTGACTCCAACAGACATTTGAATTTGTAATTTAAAAAAGGCAAGGGTTTTTTATTAACTAGGAATACACTTCCATTTTTTATATTAAAAGCCTGATTGAAAGCCTGTTGAAATCACTGGACTTGCTCCTGTCGTGGTTTAGCCCCAGCCGGCAACTCAGCACCGGCACTAAACTGGCAACCACTCAGCCGCTCGCTCACTCCCCCCACACCTGTGGGATGGGGGAGAGAATCGGGAGAGCAAAAGCAAGAGCACTCGTGGGTTGAGATAAGAACAGTTTACTAATTAGAATAAAAAAAGGCAATAATAGTAATGATAATAACAATGATTAAGATAATATAATATAATAAAAAGGAAAACAATGAGGGAGAGAAACAAAACCCGAAAGGAAGGAAAACAAAACCAAACCCAAAACCCCACAAGTGATACAACCGCTCACCACCCGCTAACCGACGCTGCCAGTTCCCGAGCCGCGATTGCCCACACTCCCCGCCAGTCCCTGCCAACTCCCGCCAGTTAATATACTGGGCATGACGTCATATGATATGGAATATCTCTTTGGCCAGTTTGAATCAGCTCTCTTAGCTGTGCCTCCTCCCTTCCCGGCTTCTTGTGCACCCGGCAGAGCATGAGAGGCTGGAAAAGTCCTTGACTAGTTCAGCACTGCCCAGCAATAGCCAAAACATCAGTGTGTTATCAGTGTTATTCTCATACTAAGTCCAAACCACAGCCCTGCACCAGCTACAGTGAAGAAAATTAACTCTATCCCAGCTGAAACCATAACAGCTCCTTACAGGTAGTCTGCATAGTTCTTTGGCAGCTCACGCAAGTCGTAGGACAGTGTGACTTACTTTATATTTATCAATAGCTCCTCTCTTCCAATATGCCTATTTGCATAAGTCAACTAACGAACCATCTGTATTGGAAATACTTTTTCCATTACTGTCAGCTTTGGGGCAGCATGTGGCAGTTCCTTAACAGTGTATATTAATTTATGCTATTTTATGGAGCAGCAGACAAGTAATTTGAAGTCATCATACTGCAGTTTCCCTGGTAGGACTCTCGCCTGGACAAAAGGCTTATTGTTTCTCTTTCAATACAGTGTTCTGCGAGTTTTGATAGCCAGAAATGCTCAGGATCTTGATGGCTGTCTCATCCAAAAGACAGCCACCAGGCTCCCAGGTGCGTCTTAAAACGGCACCAGATCTTTGCAGATTTAGCCCAAACGCTGTGTCTCACTAAAGAGCAGAACAAAATTCCGCCTGTGAGATCAGCGCGATGGCCCAGCCGAGCTCAGAGGAAGGATTATCAATGTTTTAACAGAGGCACGCTCCGAGTGACAGGGGGCTGATTTTAAACTAACACAAACGGCGGTTTCTGACTGCACCGGTTTCTCCTTGCTCTGAATAGAGGCGGCAGCGCTACAAATGCACGTAGTCTCTGTTCTTTGCTAGCCATTAAGAAAGCGCGAGTGACCAGGCACAAACCCCAGAAGAGAGAGCTATTTTTTGCAAATACGGTATACCTATTTTGCAAGCCAGCCTGCAAACTGCTTATCACGTTTTTGGTGCTATATACATAAATATTCATAATTAATCTGTGCTAAAATAGAGGGAAAAGGTTCTAAAGAACAAAAATAGCCCCTTCAGGCAGCTCATACCAGTGACACTGATCCTCTGCATTTCTGAAATTAAAAAATGAGCTGCTTTGCATAGATTTGCAGTACTCTCTGGAATTCAAGCCTCCTTTTTTCCCCTGTTCCTTCAGGTTGTGAAGGCGACCTTGATAACAGAGATTGATACCTTGAATCTGGAGCTGGGGAGGTGGAAATAAAGGCACCAAGCGAGAGATGACATTTCCAAAGCTTAAATCTCTGGGATAGCAACCTTCATTTTCCCTTCTCCGGGTCTCCTTCATCTCTAGGCTTTTCCCCATTTCTTGGTGTCGGGTACCAGCAGAACGCTGACAGCACGGCAGGTAGGAAGACGTACGTGCTCGTGTCCTTCAGATCGAAAACCTGCATTCAGCTAGGGGGGCTACACACCCCCTGAGACATCTTCTCCCCTTAAAGGTGGAAGAGCCCATTAGGCAGTCCTTGGGACTGCTTGCAGCCATGAGCCAAGCAACAGTCAGGATTGGTTTAGATGAAATAAATCACAGGTTATTCAATATCAAAAGCGGAGTGTCTGTGGAAATGAAAATAAATTAAAAACCTTCATGAAACTGTTCGGGCTGCCCCAAAGCCCAGTGGGTATTAGATGTGATCATTAAATAGAGGCAACTGTTCAGGCCGGGATGGCAGACAGGTCTGGCGGGCTCAGCTCTGCCAGGTCTTTGTTTTCTGTCCTTGTCTGACTCAGCTTTTCAATTTGATGATCTTACTCCGGCTTGGCTTGCCTCGCTGACACCTTTCCCATGCACAGCCTCTCCCTGCAGTCTGTACGAACAGGGGCCCCGACTTCAGAAAACCGTCACCCCCTCCTGCCGTACCAAATGGGGGTGCTCCTTCGCAGCTGCCTCGTGGCACGCCAAAACCCATTTTTTTCTACCTCCCTTCATGGTGCCTTTAACTGTTGCTTTTTAACAGTCCCTACAAATAAAAATTTGGCACAAATATAACGTTCAGCCCAGATTTCTCAGTGCACAATTCTCTGGCTTGGCGCATTTCCCCTCTAACCACAGCACTCCATCACATCCCAGCACAGCCACAGCCACTGGTTTTATAGTGTATCACTGAAATCATCTAGACGAACACGCGCAGGCTGACCAAGCAGAAGGGGTTTTTGATTTCTCTCTTCCCCTACAGATCTTGGTGGGTAAGTCACAGGGACTCCTTCTGCGTTCTTTACTGCTCCTTCCCGTGTCCCAGACGTGGCCCGCTCCCTGCCCATCCGCTGGCTCTCTCACCCCCAAGGGATCATTTCTCATTGTGCCACTTACGGAAAGGAAACGGGGTATTTTAAATGCGCGTGGTGGTTCTTCATGTGGTTTATAAACCTGCGTTGTGCTGCCTTCCGCCTCGTGCGCCCAGCAGCTCCTCTCCCGGGCTGACAGGAGCAAAAAGCCAGACTGTTTTGCAGGTGTAGATTGGATGCAGCCAAACAAATGCCATTCCTGCCAGGAGTTGTCCTCAGGGGAGGACAGGGCACATGCGGCTGTGGCTACAGCGGCACTAGGTGCGCCGCAGTGTGATCCGGAGCCACAGCAGGCAAAGGGAGTTTGCCAGTTGTCTCTCACGGACACCCTGCACCTCCAAAAACGGGTGGGTTTCTCCACCTGGCATCAGCCAAGACTTGTCCAATGCAACGAATGCCCCGAAATCCACAACACTTTTACAAAATCCCAGCCCTGGGGCATTTTGTCTCTCTACATTCACACCCCGAGCACCGTTCCGTGCCCTACGGACCTTCTAACCCACCTCTTCGGCAACCCGAGTGCCTTGAAACTGGAGCGGAGTTTTCCAGAGCAGCACGCCTGTAAAGCAAGCGAGCATGTTGCGGCAGGAGTTGGGGTGCGAATATTAAAGTGAAGGTTGTCGCTTCAAGCGTGCTCCCTTGCCTGTTTGCAAGATCTTATGAAGCATTTAAAACGCACACTGCTGTAGGGCACAGAGGGAGAAACGGATGAGATGAGACGAGCCTCACAAGGCGGGAGAGTGGAATGAGACACGAAGCAAACACGCAGGGATTGGCGCAGTACGCACCGGTCCCGGTCAGCGGGAGAGCAGATAACGAGTGGATGCGCTGAGCGCAGGATGCGGGCGGGAGGAAGAAATATTGACAGCGCAGGGAGTTTGCAGGAGGCTGCGGTTGTGCTGGAGGGAGGCGAAGCCCTGGGGCAGGAGGAAGGGGCAGGAGCAGCGGGGGGGGCCTCCATGTCGTGGGGAAAGGAGGCGAAGGGGGGGGGCCGGGGTGCTGCTGGGACAGCGCCTGCCGCGCCGGGGGAGC
>VZTV01099513.1:0-15021 GCA_013400875.1 Anhinga rufa
TCCTCTCACATCTTCTCACTCCTATCTCCGCTGCTCTTTCCGCACAGTTTTATTATTTTCCCCTTCTTAAATACGCTATCCCAGAGGCGCTACCACTGTTGCTGATGGGCTCAGCCTTGGCCAGCAGCGGGTCCCTCTTGGAGCCGACTGGCACTGGTTCTGTCGGACACGGGGGAAGCTTCCAGCAGCTTCTCACAGAGGCCACCCCTGTTACCAAAATCTTGCCATGCAAACCCAATACACCTGGAAGGCATTTAGTTACCATTCTGTAATACAGCCTTAAAAGAAGAATACAGCATTTGCCATCTCTATCCTTTCACACTTGTTTTCTTCCTTTTTAATGGGCCAAAGTTGCTTTCTGAATTTAGAATCATAATTTCCTGAAATATAGCAGTGAAGACTCAAAATTATGTAAATTGAGCAAAAAGAGTATTTTATGTCAAATTGTACAAAGACATCAAAATGAAAAGACTCGGGGCATTAACAAACCTCTAACTAAATGCATAAGCCAGTCCTAGGCTGTCTTAGGGATTTTACTTGGGCATCTGCCTGACAGGGATGTGTGTGCTTTGTTAGATCTTATTTTTCTCTATGAGAATGTATGCTGCAGCTGCTTTTAACTGCCTGCTACCTTCCTCTTTTGTATTATAATTCGACCATCTGAATATTCTGTGACTTTCTAACAGAACTTTTTTAATAAGGAAGATATTTTGAGGGGGCCTTATTCTTATTGAAGGTGTGCTGTTTTGGTGGTGGTGAGTGCGTGTGTGTGGCAGGCTGAGTGATCCATTCTCCACCTAGAAATTACGTTTTAGAAAATTAGAGGAAGTTGGTAAGAGGGAGTGAATAATTTGTGAGATATAATCAAGCTATTTTTTAGCATGTTATCTGCTTCCTCTTTTAGGAAAATATTTCCTCCAAACTATCATCATATAAAGGTCCATCGTGCGATTTTATACTCTGAAACCAAAGCCTGTTGTTGGGGAAGTTGCTAATTAGGCAGAAATGGGATTTAACCTGTCTTATCTTTAAAGGCCAGTTCATCCTGTCATATCTACATTTAGTCATGAAAGCACAAGGGTAGTATCATTTTAATACACAAAGTCAAGTCCTGGCTTTGTTGTGTTGAACAAGACTTTCACCATTTTCTGTGGGCCACAACTTGTTCCTTGTTTTGAATATATGAAGAAAAACGGCTTGCTAGCTACAGTATGATTACTTGGCACACATCTTTGTGTTGAAAAGTTATTGAAATCGGTAAGGAGCTGGGCTGGGTTTATGTAATAGCAGCCCCAGAGTTTAAATGAAGGCAAGATGAAATAAAACCATATTTATGTATTAATAAAACTGGATCTACAGCTACCCAAAACGTAAAGATTTTGGAAAGGCTGAGCAAAAGCTACACCAGGTAAGGTGAAAGGTTTCCCATGAAGTAACATTGCAATTACAAAAGCAAGAGTACTGATTAGCGAACTGTGTGTTTATTTTAGAGGAGCAGGAGAAACTATCAGAGAAGTTGGGTCAGGAAAACTGGAGCCATAATCAGCATAAACTTTGGAATGGAGCCGTAAGAAAAGCTCGGAAACTGTTTAGATCATTTGTTGTGTGGAAGGAAACTTGGAGCTGTGACCAGAATTGCTGTTTCTTGCTGTTTGATTTCATCTCTGCTGAAGTAACTGGAAAGAATCTAAGGAGGTAGCCTTAATCTCTTCTGTGATTAAAATCTTCTGAAGATGGTGTGCCTGGATTTGATTCTGGCAGGCAGTGTGCTTTTTAGGGGCAAAACGTACAAATAAAGCTGGACTCAAGTTTGGATCCATATTGCTATGATAAATAGATAAAATAGTTTAGGAAAGCTTTTGTTAAAATCTGTGGTACTTGTATATCCTTTTGTGCCTTGAAGGAAGTTGGAATAGTGTGTTGGGTAAAGCACAAGTTGTAAACCGAAAGAAATGTTGGATTTCATTGTTAGCCAGCTCCCAGTAGGAGCTATGGCGTGTCTCCTTCTTTTAGTTTATGTTCCTCCTCACAATTAAAAAAATAAGACAAGCTACTCTGTCCCTTACAGGAGGGCTGTGTTTCAAATATTTTCTGTCTTTATAAAGCTATTTGAAGGACTGTGTTTGAAAATACTATTGCTAATAACATGCATATAAACTACTTTAAAAAAACCCGAACAAACAAAAAACCAAAACAAATGAACAAAAAACCCCAAAACCAAACCAAACCAAAAAACCAAACTCCAAGTTAGATCAGTATACTTTGTATAGGTATAGTGCATTCAGCTTCAAATTAGATTGCTTTATATCAAGTATGGGTAACAGAATTTAATTTTATTTTTTAATTTGGTGTGACCCACAGAACTGCTCCAGACAGTTCTGAAACCTTCAGAATTACTACATGCTGATTTAAAAAAAAAGAAAACAAAAAACAAACCAAACTCCTTTACTTTTATGAATGTGTTGTCTTCCAAAAAACACTTAGAGGTGGTACTGTGTGTAGTGTTAATGTGGAGTTTCCATTCCAAAAGCATAGAACACAGTAAGCACACATAATATTTATATGAGGGTTTAAACCATTTCTCTTTTTCCCTCTATTTTAGTTTTCCTTACCAGTTTTTGTTTCCTGGAGTCAGTTTTTTTTGCTACAGCTGCAATGTAGCATTGTGAAACTCCAGTGACATACGGTAAAATGTGAGCGGCGTGCCTGTTTTTTCAGAACCTAAGGTAGGGCAAAGACAAAAATTTAAGTTTGGGTAATGATGCCTCTGTGTCACCCTTCTTAAGAATTTTGGATGTACACAGGGGTATGAGATAGTGGTGATGATTTACTGTTTGTTTATCTCTTCTCTGTAGGTAAGCTCTAGATGAGATATGCAGGGAATGTTCCTTCCATAGATTAAGACACTTGTTCCGCTTGTTTTATGACCCATGAGTGGTGTCTACAGTATGTCTTCTTCTGATTACAGAAAAGGCTGTAAAGAATTTCATGCGTTAAGATAAGGAGTAGAAAACACAAAGTAAATTAGAGGGCAAAACCTCAAAATAATAGATTAATAACCTATACACTTAAACTAATTTGAATAGTATGTGCCTACATAAATGATAGGTTTGAATTGTGGCACTAGTGAAAGGGTAAAGACATAAACACTTGAGCCATTATTTTCTTGTGCTAGTTTAATATCACCTGAAACTTGCCTAAAACTCTTTGATCAATGGCACCTGGTTGTAGAGCTGGCCACAAGTGGTAAGCAGTCTTCTGGTGTGGCTGTAGATGGAGTTGTTGCACGTTTGCCTGGCAACCACCAAAAGTAATTTAATCAGCAGAAATAATTTGATAATGTATTGTTTAGGTGGAAGGATAAGACACTTCTAAGTCATTACAGAATTCAAGAGTTAAGTTTGTCTGGAATTTATTAATTGCTTCTGAGCTTATAGGCATTCCACTTTTTAGTGGTGCAGCTTTAGATGAAATGACAACTTAAGACTTGTTTCAGATCTTACTAATAATGTGATTATTCCTATAGCAAAATGCAAGGAAGCCACAATTAAATTTACTTTTTGTTCTCCAGGAAGGAGAGTATATACCAGCTAATGGCTGTGAACTCTTTTAAGCCTTTGGGTGTGTGGAGTGGTTCTGAATTATCTTTAATATCAAAATCAGGTTAGCCCTTGGGATGGAAGACTTTTGCAGAAGGAGAATAAATAATTAGAAATTGTTTTGTTTTTCAGCAAATAAGTCACACATAAGAAGAAATACAAAGACGAACCTAATGAAACATTTAAGATCTTTTTCCTCATCTAATGAAATAAGTTTGAACAGCTGCAAAAAATAAGCGCTACCTACCAAGTTTACCGTATTCAGTTAAAAATTAAAAAGACAAATCTCTCATTTTCAGAAACTGTCGTGTGTGCATGCATGTTGGAAGAGGTACACTGTGCTCCTTCATTTTAAGCAATTAGTATTCTCTTAAGGTTCAGAAAACAGAAAGCATGGTTAAAGAGGTGAAACCAAGATTTAGAATGCACTTACATTTAAAGCATATCACTGACATAACAGCAATGCTGAGAGTTCTCAGGTGGAATATGAGAATGACAGACTACGCCTCGGTGTGTTTATCAGTATAGCTTTTGATTTGCACACAGTTGTGAAGTAATATCTCTGGCTGTCTGCCTTCTATGTACGTTCTCCATTTCCATATTTTTAGTAGCGAGAGAAATGTTATTTTATCAGTGTCTTCTTTAAACTACAAATTAGTGTGAATTAATCACAGTGGTTGCTTCTGAAGGAATCACTTCTAGGATGGATGGCTTTTGTGTGTGTTTAATATGTTGATACTTCTTGTCGAATAGACTTTCTCATTCTGAGTGTTCTCCAAGTAATGGAAGATGAGAGGGTAAGGGAATTAAATCCCCATTTATTCAGTGGCTTATTGTTTCTCTATTTCATCCCTGAAAAGCTCTGAAAGATTAATTAATGGATGACAAACATCTCTGCTTCAGATATCCATCTGAAATACAGGATGTATCTTATAGTTCAGGATAAATTTGTTATTACATTAGCAGTAAAAAGATATGAAATAATGCAAAACTGAAAGAGACCCCCAAATCTCCAGCCTAATATTGATAAAGGGACAGAGAATTGTTCTGAAGTTGTGCTATTCCTTTACGAATCAAGAGCGTTTACCTCTTAATTGCTGTCATCGGAGCAACCTCTGGGCGATGGGCTGTATTTTGCAGGAGGAAGGCAGAACGGACAGGCAAGGGGGAGACTGGGTTGTTGCTTAATTTTGTTCTCCTTGTAAAGGTAGAAATATGAAATTTGTTCTTACAAAGCACTACAAAATGTTGTAACAGAAACTCCCTTCTTAGGCCTCTGTGGATGCTATGAAGAGAAGTTATTTATGCATTGCAGCTTTTCGCCACCAAAACAGGATTACAATATTTTAGATATTCATACAGTTGTTTTTAAGCCCTCTAGGCTATACAGAAACACGACCTTGTATTTGTAATTACTGTGAGTGTTACATGTGTAGCTTGTTTAGACATTTTACACAGGGACGTGTTGTTTACGGCATGTGAACCCTAATGCACAGTCACGTATATTGCAAAAATTCCATTTAAACAATACTTAATTATACAGTTTATTTTCTCTTTCCAGAAGATAATTTCCCCTTAAGCCTGTATTCTGAGTGACGTTGGAAAACTCAGGTGCTCTTGCCTCTAGAAGGAGATGCTTCCAGCTATGTTTTCAGGATTGTCTTCATTTGAATCTGATCTACTTCCAAAAGAAGCAGCTAATCCCTTCCCCCTCGCCTCCAGATGTGCTTTTCTGCCCCCATCTTTGTCACTGTTAGTGACTGCAAGTCACAAGAGGTCTGTGTGCTTCCAAATTCTGATAGAAGCTGAAAAATAGTTTGAGGAAAAACTGGGGATGACAGACTGGAAGAGAAATAGGGGGAGGGAAAAAAATGACAGGGAGAGGGGTCAGGCTGTAGAAGCCAGGGAGCAAATGTCACACGCAATGATAGAATACATATCCAGCCTGTGTTGTGACAGGGATATTAAGCTGTAAAGTTTTAGACCTTGAAATACCCTGAGGGCCGTCAGCGTAGCAGCCTCTAAACTAAGAAGAATGGAGACTCGAGTGCTTGTACAAAGTTCAAACAAGAGCTCTTCACTGTGGTTTCCCTAACGCTATTCCCGAAGTGTGTTTCAGTACCTTTATTACTATTGAATCAAAGTTTTCTGTCTCTGAGGAAAACTATCTTAGATTCCAATTGTTAAAAATATACAGTGTGAAATTCTGGGAAGTCCTGAAAAAAATACCCGGGTTTAAGTGTAAGCAGGGCTCTCAGCTGTCCTATGTGACACTTGGGATAAATCCATGTGGCCTTCTTTAGGTACCAGGACGGGAGCAGTGCCTGTGTTCCCGGAGAGCTGGATGCTGTGTAGCTGCACTGAGCGCAGCAATGAGTCCTGGCTGGTGAGGGTGGCTGAGCTCTTGCCTTAAGTAGTGAGTAAGCGTGACGTGGTCACGTTTCCTTGTGTGCGAAGCTTATGCAAGTATCTGAAATTTTTAGTCATAATTTTAGCAGACCTGCACGCCGATTAAATCAACAGCAAATTATAGTCCACACCTCTGACAAGGTATGCAATTCCACCTCCACTTGCAGGGTGGCATGCATAGCAGCCATTATCAGATGTGTGCGTGCACATAAATGAGATGACTTCTGCTCGCTAAGAATTTTTTATTCGTCCTGATCCAGAAACTATCCGTAGTTGCCTTTTTTTACTGCCTCTGGAAGGGAGCCGGAACAGGAATGGCCGACATTTGAGTCTGTGGTCATACTGTTGAACGGTGGCTTTCTGTCTAATTTGTCAGATAGTACAGCTAGAGTATAGTGAGACTTGGGGTGTGTCTGAAATGCATGTAAGGAATTTAGTACAGTAAATGTAAATCACTTTGCCTGATGATAGGACATGTTTCAGGGTATTTTCGTAAGACAGTAACTGTTTTCCTTTCTCTGACATAAATAGATTAAAAAAAATTTAGAAAGGGAAGGAGACCTAAATCTTTTAACTTTTTTTAAGGTTTATTTTAATTTTCATTCCATCCAAAGCTTAAAATAATTGGTGGTGTTTTGTCCAGAAATGTTGCTTACTGCAGGTCTCCCAAATTGCTGTAACCTGGATTTTCAGACACCTTTGTGTTTCACTGAATGAGGGCTGGGTTTTTGCTTAACAGAAAGCCCCTCCGCTCTAGCAGTAACTACATGTGTACACTTGGTTTTTAGTTGGCTGAAAATTGTTGCAGAAATCCTAAACGTAAAGTTAGATAGCTGTCCAGCCTAGCAGCTCCCTCAGAAGGACGCCATTTGGTGTGCTGTTCAGTACTACTAATGGAGCAGAGTGAAAGATGACCATCCATGGGCAGCATAGAAATTTGCAGTGCTTCAGGCTCCTATCATTTATTTCAGTCAAATTTGAATCTGTTATTTAACAACACAAACCCTTTAGTTTGTTTCTAAATTTTTTGAATGATCCCATCGCGTTTTTAATGCCTACAGTCTCTTACACATGTGTGTTGGAGACCTGAAAGGTTGGGGGGGTGTTCTTTTTTCTTTTCTTTTTAAGATGAATGAATTCATACTGCTTGCTCTTTATGGATGATGGTGCTGAAGCACAAATATTGGGTTACTTAAAGTTATCACTTTGTGAACAAGAGGAAAAGGAATAAAAGACAGGTTTTCCCATTTTCATTTTTAGAGCCTTATCCTACGATTGCTTCCTATAATTTTTTTTAGCTTTTAAAGGAATGTTTTGTACCACAAGCTTTGCTTTCTGCATCTTGATTATTTCCTATAACAAATACCCTAAGTAGTAAATATTCCATTGCTTTATCTACAAAAAAAAAAAGCAAACCCAACCAACCCAAAACCCCATCTAAAGAAAAACTCCCAAAACCAAACCCCCACAAAAAACCTCCCACAAATGCAAGGCAAAAGCAAGCAAAATTGTTTTTGCTTGAAGCATTTGTGTCTATTTGTTTATGGCTCTAGCTTAAAGGCATAGAAAGATCAGGATAGCAAATGTGCTTTTGGGGGAGCTGACAGAATAAAATTTCCCAGTATTTTCTTTGAAACCGTATTTTCTGTTCATAAGTGTTATAATATTTTAGAGGTATTTAATTTACTCTCCCTCTTTTCAGATGTAGATATTTTGCTGCATAGTAAATGCAGCTAGGTATTAAAAAAAACCTAGTTCTGAATTCTAAGAAGTTAAAAAGGTCTTGTTTTTCAAAAATCAAACCATTCCCGATCAGTTTTAACCCAGATATTTCAAATGTGATTTGGTTTAAGAGAAACATTTCTGTGAATGCTAACTAGAAAATATATCATCCCTCTGGGCAGATGCCATTAAATAAACATGTGTTCACTACTACATAAGAATATTATTTTTTTCTAATGTGGCATATGCATGACAAGCACAGAAGGCTTAACTGTCAAACTTGAAAAAATATCTGTATAGCTAATTCTGTGCTTGCTCTTAAAACTCGCTTTTGCATATGCTCTAAGTGTTGTTTTTCTGCATAAAATTCTTTACTTTTGCTTTTAAATATCCATTATAATACTGGGACTATAATAAGCCATGAAATAATAGAACATCACTGAACCCCTTTCAGGGAAATTATTTAAAGGAGAATATATGCTGATTTAAATTGGATGGTATGAAAGCGCCTGACATGTCATAAAATTCCCGATTAATTAGATTTTTATTGAATAGTTTTGGAGAACTTCCTCCTTTTTAGACAATTTTGAATAGGCTGAACAGAGTGAAATAAACAAAAAATCCCACCTGCTTCTCCAAAAATGAGATTAGTTGAACTGCATTTTGGAAAATGTAACTTCTGTTCTTTGTAACCCATCTTCAAAGGGAAGTTCTGCAGGTAGTTAGCACAAAATCCATTCTAGTGGACATCATACTCATGAAATTAAAAAAAAAAATAAATCTGTCTTTTAAAAGGAAACCTTCAAAATTGTTGCTTCTATAGATCTTCTGGTCTGAATAATCAAGATAGAAGAAACACAAGGTTTGCTGGATAGAAAGACATGTTCTAATACCCAATAAAAACATCTTTATACTCAAGATTTTTAATTATCCTCTATTAGTATTATCAACAACCTGCCGGTGTGAGAAATCCTCCGTGGTTCAGTAATTGGATTCTCTTGTTTTCACTTTTGAAAATGGACCATTCCTAAATCAAAGCTACTGGATTATGATGTTGTGTTGTGCATGCTGATTAATGAATGTGGCAGTACACTGTGGGGATGTTATAATGCTCATTTTTCAGAAGTGTTGTAATTCATATTGAAATTAATGAGATAAAAAACCCCATTTATTTCAACTACTTGTATATGGGCAATTATAGATGGTGCTTTTCTTCTGTTAGATATTGTTCTGTTCTGGAGTTTTCCTTATTCAGGTCTTGAGGGGGCAAGAGATTTTCTTCTTTCTCCTCTTCATCTGACTCACCTGAGTCAAAATGAGGGTTGCTGTAGAACATGGGAAGGTTCGAGCCCAGCATACCTGTGGGACGATGTCCGGATGCTGAAGCTGGGGGCGTACCCTGTGGGGGAGAAGGAAGGGGATGAAGGAGCCCTGTGAAAACTGCATTTGTGCCTCGTTCCTGACCTCCTCTCTCCATCACCTTAAAACTCACCTTCTCTTATGCAGCCAAATGTAAGATCAACTTTGGGCCTGTGGGAATAAGAGCCCTTACTATGAGCATAAACACAGAAAATGTATTAGACTGGAGCATTTGATGTTAAAGGATAGGGAATAGGTTGACTGGAGTCTTCTGTAAACCATTAGGAGCTGGTAGGCATGTCAGTACTTGAGACAAGCTAAGGTAGGGAGAGAAGTGGTTCTAGAAGAAAAGAAATTCTGGGTAAGAAATGAAAAATTTTGGTGAAGGGAGTCTTTGGCATTTCTAGACCTTTTATCTATTAATTCTTCTTTTTTGTCATCTAAAGTATAGTTTGCTTTGTATCCTCGGGCTGGCAAACTCTTGACTACAAAGTTCAGTGGCAAATAGTAGTTGTATTTGCTTTTTGGAAGGAGAGAGGAGGAGTGGTTTCAGTGTGTCCTGAGAAATGCTCAGGATTAATTTATTGAATTAGCCAGGCCGAAGACCTCAAAGATTAGCTTGCTTCAGCACATCTCCTTTCTACGACAGCTGCCTATAAATGTCATCTGTTCTCTCCAGGCAAAGGTCTGTGCGAGCGGGGTGTGCAGCACGGAAGGCCTCTCCTCCGGGGCAGCTTGCCGTCAATAGCCGCTCCTGAGACTGTATGGCTTGAGCAAAATGAACTGCTTGCTTTTCAAAGGTCCATTGTAAACTTAAATATAATTGTCAACAGAGATTACAATATTAACAGTGTCTTCCTTTCCCAGATGCTGTACAAACATTATCTAATTAATCAAATATATCTGGGCAGTCTAAATAAACAATCTTGCAGTGATGCGTGTCTATAGAGATCAGGAGAAAATGCTCTTATTGTCTGTGGGCTGGATAGTCACGCTGGTGGTATGTCACCAGGACGGACTCGGAGTTCTGCACAGCTGCAGGAGTGGAGTAGTCAGGCAGTTTCTTGTAAGGCTCCAGATGAAATTTTTTTGGTTACTAATTCATCTATGACTTAACATTTGTCTGTGTTACAGAGCCAAAAAGTGATCCAGTGAAATTGAATTGTTTGAAAATTTAAGGCAGAAGACAGACAACAAAACTAAGTTTACAGCAGCTCATGGTTAGGGTGACCTGCCACATACGTGTATCGCCTATCAGCCGTGTATTTTGACCCTATACAAGACTGCTGGTTTCTGACTTAGAAGCAGTACGTTTCCCCAAACTTAGTAAATATTGTGTAAAAGTAAACGCAGCACATTGCACCTCTGTTCGGTTATTCGTTGTGAGAGTCCTAATTCTATATGATTGGTTGCATCTTTTAATAAATTTTGAAAAATCAGGGCTTGTTGACTTTTTAGATATGGTCGATCACTTCTTTAAGGTATAAAAAAAAGGAAGTATAACAATCATAATACTGAGAATTGTCTGAGAATCTCTATGTTGTAGTTTTTTTCTAAGCAGTAGTCACAGGGCCTACTTAACTAAGTCCATATGACCAAAAGCATGTAGTCAGCCTTTAAGTGGGACAAAGAGTGTTGGAGTCTTAATGAAATATGCAGTAATCATCAGGGCTGTGTTAGCTCTTTACATTATTTCACACTGCTGCTTTGAAACAAAGAACAGGATGTGGCACATTTAATGCTTTCCCCTTGAGAATCAGTTGGAGTAAAGTTCAATTTTTAATTCAAAAGGCAAGGGAAGCTGTTATGGAATTAAAGATGTGGATGCTGCCCAGATGAGCTATAAATAACTGATCCATGAACAGCAAAACCTCTCTAATAGTCATAAAAAGATAAATGTACACCCCTACAACAGCAGACTCATCCTAAACCTTTTCTCTAGGATTTGGGTGGGGTGGTTTGTGTGGTTTTTTCGTTTGTTTGGTTTGGTTTTTTCCATTCTCCGAGTAATTTAAATGTAAAAAATGGCACCCGGTTAAACTGAATTGACTGGGAGATACAAATAAGAATTGTACCTTGCAAATATAATTGTAGGTGCCTTTCGTTTCATTGTTACGTGAATCTCTTCTCACTGTGTATTTCCCTTCGTGTGACCTTGTGTGACAAAACACTTAATGCTTGTGTCTGTTGGGGTGTGTTTACAACCTGTGCTGCTTGGTCTTCGAGGCATGAAGAATGGAGCGGCAGCAGCCTTGATTCTTTTGGCTCTCGTCATTATTTTTTCGATTGACTGTCGCTGTCCAATTTACTGTTCAGCTTCTGGTGCCAAGTTTGTATAGCCAATGGTTTTGGTAGATTTTAAGGAATAACAGAGAGGTGTTGAAACTTTTTCTGCCTCTAGCTGAGTAGCATACCAAACTGTGACACACACTGAGACTTCACAGCTTAGTGTCAAAATTTACTTAGCTTCGTTCAGGAATCTAAAAGTCTGAAACAACTGAGCTAGCAAGTAGGACTGTATTCTTTGATGGTAATTCCTGGGTCATACGGCAAGGTGGAGAGAAGAGTATTCCAATACCTTTCTGAGTGGTGAATCTGTAGTTCTTTACCAGTAACGTCATGGAAGGATGTGTCTTGTCAGCAAGCTGCAGTGGGATCCTTCTGACGTATGTCTATGGTCCTTGCAGACAATGAATCCTACCTTGTTATTTCTAGCTGTTGAAAAGACGGCTCGCGTAGATAAGGTAGGTGTACTCCTACAGGGGCTTCTTGGTTAAAAATAACATACCAAAGAGCAGTAGTTACTGTAGGGTAACTTTTCTTTTTTGGCAGAACTCCCAAAGTGAAAATGTTGTTCTTGTAGTGAGGTAATATTTCAATCTTGATAGATTTGAAATTGCTTTTGAGCTTCCTCCCTCCCATTCTGTTTTTTGGATTAAAATGTATTCTGGTATCCACTGGGCAGCCAGCCAGTACTAATTTAACAGCTTCTACTGAAAAGCCTTTATGTGTTCCAGGGTTTTAGTGTGCACTTGTTTGACATGAATATCTCAGAGTTTGGAAGGTATCATCCCTAAGCATTATGAGGACCTAATACACTACCTACCCACTTAAAAAAAAAAACCCAACCCCAAACCAAACAACAAACCAAAACCTTCAAACCAACCAAATCAAAACAAAAAACCCCACAAAACCCCCCACCCCAAACTAAACAAAGCAAACAAACAAAAAATCCAAAACAAAAAAAAAGTGTTTACTGTCTGTGGAACTCTTGGTAATATTTTCTTGAATAATAAGTTTATTTGAAAATTCCTATAATGTTTTTAAAGGGTGGTGATGAGTATAAGACCCTTGTTATTTTTATTTATATATGTGTGTGTGTATTTACATGCTCCTTTTCCTTTAATGCACTGAAGTAATAGTTTATTAAACAGCTACAGGATGATGCTTGTCACTTCCACTTCTCTTTCCTAGTTTGTAGCTTAAAAATGAGCCAAATGAAAAGTTAATTCATTTTTTTCTGCTTAGTTAAGCTTGTGTTTATTTTTTTCTGTAACTTTTACCTAAATTAACTCATTTACCAATACCTGTTTACACATTAGAGCATTTCCTGTATGTCTGTAACCTTTACTTGCAAAGTATTCTCCTAGTACCTTCAGCAAAGCATGGAAAGAATCCTGTTTGTTGGCATGTCACTTAAGCGTATACTTAAATCCTTTCTCCATTTACTCTGTCATTTCATAATGGTTTGTAAGGGTGTCCATCATCTCAAGAATACTTCTGCTGCCCTGTGTTGGGCTGTGACTGTTACAGGAAGGAGTCACTGTTGTTTTGAAATTATTACTTCTTGTAAATAAGAGTTGCTGAGAATTAAGCAAGCAGTAAGTTCAAAGAAACTCTCATTAATCTTGGCAGCAGTTTAATTTTGTCATCTTATTTACTTACCCGGTTTGGTGTTAGAGAGCAGTGTCTCCTACTAACAGACACAGTGACACCGTGTGCTGTTCAGAATGAAACTTCAGCTGTAAAGCATGGACTTGACTCCTGTCGCAGGGAAATGGCGTGGAGGGTGTGTGTGTGTCTGTCTTGAAAGACCCTAATGGCAATTTAATCTATTTGTATTTCATGTACCTCTAGTATAATCTTTTTAATCTTAATGTTAATATATTACATGATTTTTTCTAAACCCCTCTGATGTAGATTAATATCTGTACACTAATGTTGTTGATTTAAGGTATCCTTGGCTGAGATACAGGACAGGGAGAAGGTGTAAACATCTCTAGTTCTGTACATCTGTAATGGTTGGAGTAAGGAGAAGCTGTCAGTTAATACGGTAATTAGGATCTTAGCATTTCCAACGTAATAAAGTCTGAGTTATAAGGACAGCTTACAGGGTTACCGTACATGTGTGATGCTAAATATTGTCCTTAGCCTTGTCTTGGAAGCGGCTGTCGGCACCAATGGATGCAGCAGTACCGAGCCTGTGATAGACACTTTGTAATAGTGCTGGCTGTACGTAGTGAACAAGAGGAAATGAGGCAGTAACTTTTAAGTCTTTTGGACTAATTTGTGTCTGATGTCATGTTAAAAGGCATTTTAAAATATATAGAGACCAAGAGGAAGATGAGTGGGGTAGACTTTTTTTGAAACGCAGAATAAATATAGCATTCAAATGGTGACATCTTGTCAAAAGAAAAGACAATCAAAACAGTTACTGTGAAATGCAAAAAAAAAAAAATGACAGTACTGAGAACATCGAGTATATATTGCCCTACAGATTTGCTGGCAATTCATTGGCAATTTGTTGGGAATGAGAAGAATTTTAGGTAGAAAACAACAAAGTCGTTTTCCCATTGCAGTTTGAATCTCTTGCTTTATGCTGAAAGATATCCTAGTGGAAGTGAACTACTTGTTAAATAATTTGTCTGTCTCTTACTGTTCTTTCTTGAAAAAGATTGCCATTTGTGGTGAAATTATTTCTTATTCTTAAAGGTAGGAACTTCATGCCTTTTCTGCCAAGGTTCTGGTAGTTTTTCATAACTTGATTGCTTTAAATATTAACATAAATGAAAAATAGCAATAATTTTCCAGAATTACCCCCCCGACCAAACTTTTATTCCTTTCTGAAATCACAGATAAAGCCCATCACTTTTATGGCTGACAGTAAATTTTGGAGATAGAGGTTAAAGACTAGCAGTAGTGACCCTTTTATTTTTTACTAAAACAGAGGTGGTGCAACTACTTTAGACATTAAATCCTCTCTAATAATTGTTATTAGAAAGAAGTTGCATATTTGAATGTGTTAAATGTGTTTGAATGTGCTAATGCTTCAATGTAATAAGGAAAAAGGTGCCACAGAACATAGATATTGGTGGTTATTTGTGAAATCAAGACATATTTTGCTTCTCATGTGATGCTTTCTGCAAAATACTAGGGCAATCTTCATGTGTCTGTAGAATTAAGTTTATAGGAAACGATTGCTGCCATGATTATGTTGAAAGCTGATTCAAAGAGGTGCACGACCAGTGTAGTGCTGGTGATGGGCTGAGTAGTTGAGTGCAGTTGGGGCAGGAGATACAGCTGAATGGAAAGCTCGGATCAGAAGGTAAGGAGCGTCAAGATTGATACAGAGGATAATTTTTATGTAAGGCAGCTTAAGACAGTAGCTCAGACCAATTACATCTAGAGTTATTAAACTGGGATTATCTCCCTGTTTACTACCCTCTTTAAACAACCTAGATACGTTTTGTAGAAATTCAGATGGATTATATCTGGATTTTTATGCCAGCAAAATAGTATCTGGAGTAATTGTAATGTTTTGTGCTTAAAGGCAAAGGCCTCTTACAGGCTATATGGGTATCGAATAAACAAGGAGGAAAGAATAAAAGAAATAAGAAAATAAATGAATTGTCAGTAGCGTCACTCATTGATC
>VZTV01099513.1:15953-32986 GCA_013400875.1 Anhinga rufa
GGGCACAGGGAGATTGCTGGGAGCACAGTGTCAGCTCTGATTTCAATTAAGTCTTTGCAAAGAGTTCTGTGCGTAGGCCTTCTGCTTGACAGCTAAGGTCTTTCTTCTAGGATGCATAACTATATGGTTGTTATTTACTGAAATATTAGGAAAAAATTAAGTAGACTGAACTATAATCTTCTTATAGCTGTGTTTTTAAACAGGATTACATATTTTTTTAATAAAGTAAAAACTCAGGGTTTTTAAAATATTTTTGTGTTCTCATCTACGGCGAACCCCTGGGCTAGATGAACAGAAACATTGAGGGTAGAAAGAAGCTGCACGGCTGTGTGTGCATAGCACTGTCCTTGAGTGAATTTTTCTAAATTGCTGCTAGATGCCAGCTTGTGAGTGTGCCGTACTACTCTGTGTGGATTGTTGAGGACAAATTTCTGCCAGCGTGGGGATCTCTGCATTTCGTATCGCTTCCTGCAGGCATTCCTCAAACGCTTGTGCTGCTCTTGCTCATGTTTGGTTCCATTTGATGGTTTTGATATTTCAGCATGGTGCTACAGCGTGTGTTCAAGGCTGTCTTGTAGGCTTGTCTACTTTTTATTGTCCTTTGACCCCGGACTTTCTTAAGTATGTAGAATTATAGGAGCAATATCCTTCAAGGAAGATATATTTGTAACATTATTCCTTGTACAGTAGCTATTGCTTAACTGTTCAGAGCTCATCTACCTGCCTGAGTTTCTGCTGGTGTGCCTGTGTTGGTGGCTGCCCACCACTGGAGATGTATTATTTCTAGAAGAGGGACCTACAGGGCCTGGGAATCGAATTAAACAGTCCCAATTAAGAGACGTTTTCAAAGTGAGTAGTTAACGTGGATCTACAACCTTGGTTTCTCTAAATGGGAATGGGCAACAAGGAAAATAGCAGTACAAAGAAAAGAAAGTCAAGACTGGTAATGGGTGGCACCCCTCGTTTCCCTTGGGTTACGCTTCAGAAACGAATACATGTGTGTGGCAAAATTGTCCGTCCTTTGAGTTGCCTTAGCTCTTAAACTAATCCTCACTTTATACATAAAGCTGAAGGCTGGCAGGTGGAGGGTAAGATGCCACAGCCTGCCCCCTTTTCCCCAATTATGTTCTTGCATATGACATTTTTTTCTGTGTCTTGTTTCCAATATGCAGAAGAAGACAACCTCGACTAAGGCGATGTCGGTTTGTGGCTGTTTTGCCCTCTATGCTACTGAATTAAAAATAAGAGCGGAAACACATTGTATAGGTGACCTTTTGTTAACAGAGTTGTTCAGGTTGTTCCAAAACACCTGATGCACATGAGTGCCTGCTGTAGAACCGATGCTGATGGTAATACGGCAAAGAAAAGCAGTTTGCTGTAAGGGACTCTGCTTTCTGCTTGATTGGGAGGGTTACTGTTCGCTGCGTATTTCATTAGTAGCGGCAGATCTCATGAGCAAGTGAATTAAACACGTTAAGACAGGGAGTTAAAACATCTTCCAAAGCCTAGTAAAGCTGCAGTTAGAGAATACCTCTCTTCTAAAAAGATGTCAGGAAACTATTTTTATTTTCTATTTGTTCATCTATTCAAGAGCCACTTGAGTTTTGGAGAGATTGGAATGGCAAGCACTTCTTATACATATTTCCCCTTCTTCTGCATGTTCCTTCTCCCCAAATGGTTCAGGGCATAGGAACAAAAAGGTATTCAATGAATTATGATGTAGAACTAAGTAGTGAGAGGCTTTGAGGAAAAAGTTAAGATTCCTCATTAGATTGAATGGGGAAGCAGAAGCCACAGATAAGACCAGGGAGAATAAACCTAGATTGTGGAAGATAGATCTGTTCTGTTGTCTGAACTGTGTAAATTTTGGATGGCCAATTTGAATGCTTTTTTAAATTTTTATTTCTTTTCCCCATTTCTCATTTAATTCAAGTAAGTTTGAGAAGGGGAAGAACACCTTGCATACCACTGTTAAGTAGCTGAGTTACTCATCATTGAGCTAGTAGACTTGGATAAAAGTGCCGGAAGACCTCGGAAACGCAGGGCAGTTTTGAGGCTTTTTTCCCTGTTTGAGCTGACAAAGGAAACACTCGGAAGCTGAGGAGGAGTGGCTCGGTTTCCTAGCAGGCTGGGGAGCACAGCAGTAGTAGAGTGGGTTGGATAGCGCAAGAATTCTCTTTACAAAAGTGCTGCCTCCACCTTTGGGTGGATCTTTGGTGTCCGTGATGGCAGGAAATGGGTCTATGCTGATCCCAGCGTCATGTGAACGGTCTAATTCATACGTAGCTCATTGCTGAGCCCGTCTGGGTAGGCAGAAATGCCCACTCATTCCATGGCTGCTGTGTGTCTTTCGACTTAATTAAATCCACTTTCAGAAAAGCTAAATTGTTTGGGAAGAAGATTAAACAAGACAGTTTGACTAATTGAAAATGAGAGAAATCCTGGATACTCTTAATTCTAAAAGATGTAAATCGACTGTGTGAACATTGGGTGTGCTTTATACTATATTATACTTTTCTCTAAGCTAAATTATTCTTTCCTTCTCTCTTTACATATATCACAAAAAAGGTACATTAACTTATCGTAATCTTAACTGCAGTTTTAATAAGGCAAAGGCAGAATTTTTTACTGTTCATTTCTGGAGTCCTTGGAGAGCAAAACTCTAGAAATATGTATAGGTAATAATTTTTAGGGGCAATCCGCAACCCTGATTTTTCAGAAATAAAGTACTTGCAATTCCTGTCCTTCTGACGTGGCCCATATGCAATAAATGTAACTGGTTTGGCACAAAGTAGCTGGAGTAAAAGGAAAAGGAGGAGGGAGTCACGTAGCACTGTTGGGATGGTTCGCCACTGCCTGACACTTAAGGTCAGAGTTCAGAAACAACTAACGTGTTTTCAGCCATGGTGAAAAGCTAAATTACAGAAGGGCTGTTATATTTGCTGCTGAGGAGGTCCTGCTGTGCAGGTAACAGTCCAATAAAATTAAGAGTAAAATCAAATAGGTAATTTATGATCTTGTAGGTAGCTCTTATGTAGAGAAGCATTCAACAATACTAAATTAAAATACAAATTTATGTGTCTTTTTCCTGTTTGTGATTTGCACAAGTTGCTTATTCTTAAATATGCTTTCTTAGATGAGTTCTTATTCTTCTCCTGCTTACAAGCCCTTTCATTTTGTTTCTGCAATGAAGATGTAACAATTTATGACATCACATTAATAGCCATGGCAACAGACTGTAAAGTGAACAACATATTACATTTGCATTGCAGAAACAGCGGTGAGGGAGATGGCTCCTGTTGAAACATGGGTATGTGAAATAACTCCAACAGTGAATACAGGAGACGCCTGTGAAGGGGAGGGTTTTCTTGTAGATGTGTTTTCTCAGATTTTGTAAAACTGGTCTTTAAAAGGAGTTCCAAGTACAAAAGAGTCCGAAGTTGCATCACTTTTTGGTAGAGAATAGAAAGTGGTCATTTCTTCCCAGGCTGTTCCTCTCAGTGCCTGCTTATCATCAGGGGAATCGTACTCGGCTGTGTCTTCTGCTTGCAGTAACTCTCATAGGGGAGATCTTTACAGACGAGATGATTATAGAACAGGCCTGGCTTTAAATTAATAATTGCTATATATATTCAGCTTTAATGATTGTGAGAAAAGGTGCATGCATATCTGATGGTCTCGGGTGAGCCTGTAAGATCTTGATGCTTAGTTCATTGTTGTGTGCAATTCCAAGGATTCACATAGTTCCAGAATGGCTCTCCAGTCTTCAGTAACTTGGTTTTTTCCATCCCCAATGCTGTACACCACCTTGTGTTGCCTTCTTTATTTTTTTCTGTAATACTGTCTGTTTATAAATCAGAATAAATAAATATAAATAAGAATACGCTGATTAAGAAATTGTTTTTCTGTCCCCATCTGAAAGAGCATGTGCAGTATTCCCTGCTTGAAAAGGCAGCGTGGAGTAGACGGGGGTAGGGAGGGAGAGGGGTTGTTTCCCAATAGCGAGTTTTTCGTACTTGTGGTTTGGGGAAGTCCTGTGTTTGTCCCTCTCGCTTTGGCTGGCCAGCCTTACAAACAGCCCTGTGTTGTGCTTGTCTGATTGCCGTTTTGATGTTTCTGTGAAGGGGGCGGGGAAGAATCCAAGCACATTTACGTTGATGAATTTTACAGTTGAAGTTTCCTGTATTGAAAGATGCTGCCAACGTAGGAACTGTAATAATAGGTAGTGTTAGTGAAGCTCAGCATTATAAAAAAGCTACCTCGGTGTAGCGCGGTCCCTAATCTCTGCGGCAGCCTGCTTAAGTGTGAATTTAATAACTCAGAAATTTTGAAACATTCCAGGAAAGACCAAATGTGTGAAACAATATTAGTTTAGAATCAAAGGTGCCTGAAAATATGGAAGTATCTGTTCAACCAGTGGAAGTGATAGACATAGGGATTTTCAAAGATCTTATTTAGCCTTTCTCAAGGGATCATTGTACAGATTTGATACTGGGCACTTTGTCTAGATTATTTTTCAAGCACGTTATTCTGCTTTTAAAGCTGTTTCATATGAGGGTTTTATTTTATAAGCAGCAATTAAACTGTTCCTACTCAAAATCTACCCTCTTCCAATATGTTTGTTATTGAATGTGGTCATTTTTTTCAGAAGTTTTATTTTTAGCATGGATGATCTTGTATCCTTTTCTTAATCTGAAAAACAGATCCTGCGCGAAGAGTCCAGGAATGGTTACATGCAGCTCCCTCTGCCGGCGCTCTGTCAGAAGATGACAAAAATACATTTAAAAACCTGCTTGACATTCTGCTGCCTAAATATCAGACCACTTCGTTGGGAGAACTCAGTGCACGGTGGTGTTGCACAAAAGCTGTTATTTCTCTTTTACTTCAGTTTAAATAGTGGCAAACTACGGTAAACATTTGCTGACAGAAGAGCACAAAGTATTTTGGCATGCTTCTTGGGGAGCACTAAAATCAGGAATGAACAAACAACCAGAATGACAAAAATATGCTTGTCTTGTCTCTGAAGTCTTTCCTAGCGTTTTTATTCTGTGCCTGTGGTTTTCAAAGTCTACTGCTCTCTCAAAAAAAGACACATACATGCGGGGAATGGTTTGCACTGTCACATTTTTAGAAAGAGACTTCATTTCAACCATTTCTGCTGTTCTTAATACCTAAACTTAAGATGCATTTTCAATCTTTTTTTTCAAACAATAGTAACAAAACCGAGTCTGGAAACTTAACCTTTTCTTTTGAAAATACAGTACTTCACTTACAAGCATCAAGTCTGACCATAAACCTTTCTGTGATGATATTAGGTTATTGCTGAAGCCTGGCTCTCTGCTTCTAAAGTATGTATAAACATTGTAAGCTGAAATTTATTGCTTAACTCTGCCACTCAAAAAGCTGCCAGCAATATTAAATTTGTTTTTTGCCTATTGCTGACTAGTCCTTTCTATTTGCATATTTGGTGATTGATGGGTGGGGTTTGGGTTTTTTGAAATTACTTCAACTTTTGCTTCAGCAAGTTTTTAAGTAAACAAATTGCAAAATCAGTTTTGTAGTTCACACCTCTGTAAAATATTATAATTAATTCCAGGAGGGGGAGGTAGGAAAACAAGTAGTAAAATAAGCTTTAAAACATTATTTTTGAGTGATGTATAAACTAGAAGCAAATGTGTTTGCTCCACTCTTTTTCTAGTTTTCAAAAAGTGATATGAAGAGGACTTATCTAATATGTTCCACATATAATGGAATTAGTGTTGTAGTTCACACTTAAAATGTTTAGCTGTTACGTGTTTGTGGTATGTGATACATGTTTAAAATGGGGGGCTGCTATAAAAATATTTCCAATATTCCTTAGTTAAATAAAAATCTTGTTTTCTCACAATATAGCATTACAAGTAAGTTAAGGAAAGGAAGACTTTCTAAGGAAAATTGTTGTTTCTATAACCGTTAGGTTGAAAAAAGACAAATAAAGGAAAAGAAGAAAATAGTAGTCTGGGGGCTGTAAGTAATGACCAAAAGGAAGCGTGACCTGAGAAAAAATAAGCACAAGTCTTAATTTTGACACAGAAAAGTAAGGTCAAGTTTTAGCTAATGGAAAACCAAATATTTACTTGGTTAAATAAGCATACAACTGAGGTGGAAATACTATAGTGTGTATATATAACTATAAATTACTATATATATTATTATATATTAATATATATTAATAGTGATATATATAGCAATATATATTACTATATTGTTCACAACGTACAGCCTAGCTGGGTGGAAGGAAGATAGCCATGATCATGGGGAGGCTGGGCAACATCACACCCTTGAATTCTCTATACTTGTATATTTGGATGGGTTGGAGATCTTGTCTTTCTTACATTTTTAATCTTAACATATCAATTAAAAACTGTGGCAGCCTGCAAGCGTATTGTAAAGCAGCAAATAATCATCTTTAAGAAAGCCAGCTGTTTTGATTATTATCTTCTCTCCTGCCTATAAATGTGCTCGTTGTGTAACACGAATGCATTAGCCGCCACGAAACGTAAGAAATGAAAGGCAGCAAGAAGCCGTTCCATTGTTATCACTCCAGGCATGTCTAATGAATCGTGTTTCCGTGTTCTCTTGGTCACGCTGCAGAGTGCCCTTAACCAGGGCTAAGCCTCCTGTAAAACGGTCTTTAGGATGATTGCAGCAGGCGCAGCAGTGCCGGCTGTGGGGGGGTGGGGAGGGAATGCTGCTGAGCGCCCTGCTTTCCCCTACAGCTGCAGGGATTGCTCACCAGGGCTGGCGCAGGAGTGACGGCCAACTGTTTGAGTGGCCAGTGGAAGGCTTTTCAGGGACTTGGCTCGTCAGAATTGCCCTTTAAAATGGAACCGTCTGTCTTGAGCTGTGCAATTGTTCTTAAGGCAAACCTGTGCTCAAGAAGAGGGAAGAAAGCATCCCGGTACTGTTTTCCAAAATGATCTGTCTGTATTTCAGGAATGACGTCTTGCATACTTTATCAATGAGAAAAGACTTTTGGTTCCTTTCGCTTTCCAAGTATGGATTAATACAAACTGTAGATTTTCCTAAGAACAAGCTTTGTCTTCCTCTGGTGATGGCTGAACTTGCTCCGATTTCTCTTTGGAGACTTGCTGCCCGCGTACGTTTTGTTACCTCCAAGGGAGCTCCTTGACTGTAAGGGATGGGGAAATATGCTCAACGTACTATCGATCAAAACCAACATTTATATTTAGAAGAGAAAAATAAAAGTGCATATTCTCATTGCATTATCGGTGCAGAGAGGAAGTTCTTACTGATGCAGATGCAATTCAGTAGTTTGGTTTTTTTTCCTTGAACCTAGAAAGGCAGAAGCAGCTGATGTGTGGAATGGGGATTGCACTGGCTCTAAGTCCGAGGTGGTCAGTGAAAATGAAGAAAACTTGGAGATGTGGAAGGGGAAAGAAGAGAGCACATCAAGTTTGGAGAGCAGAGACTGTTTCCTGGGATTAGGAAAGCATAGTATACTTTTAAAAAAAATATTTTCCTTCAAATTTTGGGGGTTACTTTTATGTTCTTCTGAGAAACTATTTTTTAATGTCCTTACACCAAAGAGTTGAAGAGGGAAACGAGATGTAATGGAAAGTGAAAAGTTGAGAAATGTGGGGGGAAATGCTAGAAACTCCCAGGAGTAAACTTCAGAAAGTACTTCTTTCTGAGTGGCATCCTTAGCCCTTCAGAGGAAGATGGTGAGAATCGCTCCAAGCTTTTAGTCCGTTTACACCGTGGTCAGGTTAATGCTTTTCCCCTATAGGAAATACCTCTGCAAAGAAATATAAAGTAGCTTGAAAATAAAACTGCTTAACACAAACACGTGGTGGGACAAACGACACAGTGTAAATCAGGGATTTGGGGGGAACTTTCTGGTGCGCGAGAGCAGGTTTCACACTGCAAACAACTTCCCGCTTTACTTTGGGAAGCAGTGTAAACAGCATAAAAATTGTGCTGTATTTATGTTCATTTTAGTCTTTCTTGGGACAGAGCTGGTGATTGTAAAAGGCATTCAAAGCAAAAACCACACAGCAAGCTTAACTGTTTTATTTGGAGTCTCTTACATCTCTGAAGCGAGCTGCTCGGCGCTCTGGCACAGCTAAATTTGCATTCCTACATAGAAAGCAGACTTGAGCTATAATTACACAGAAATGTTTATACTGATTTCATAGATAATAATTTTGGTTTTGGAGAAGTTAGATATTACCCCTGGATTTTTGGAATATTTTGAAGAGAACT
Organism: Anhinga rufa; assembly: GCA_013400875.1. Lineage (NCBI taxonomy): Eukaryota > Metazoa > Chordata > Aves > Suliformes > Anhingidae > Anhinga > Anhinga rufa. Next base: position 24,219 of record VZTV01099513.1, read on the forward strand.
TCTAAAGAACCAGCAGTGATTACATATTTTCTGTGACCGATTCGTTCCTAGTGCCTTGTGAAATGTTGCAGTTAACCATGATACTGAGAAAATTCCACCGTCAAGATCTGCGTTGTGGTGTGTTACAATGGAAAGGCAAAAGAGATTGTGCAGGAGTAGAGGAATTAGAGTATGGGACAGGAAGAGGGAGGAAACATAACTTTTAATATATATTTTATAAAAACAATTTTGTACCTGCTGGGAGTGAGGAAGCAATAAAAGTGATACCTTAAGTAGTGCTAACATAATCTAAGTGTAGATAGCTACCTACCATCTGTTTTTTCAATAAATAGCGATTACACTAATTTCTGTTTCAGTGCGCAACAATTAAAGCATTGTGGTATTCCTGCGATATTCAACAGCTGTTGCTTTTGAAGGTTTTATTTGTCTTTCTGAAGTGCAACAATTTTAGTTTCATAGTCAACTCTGCTTCAAAGTGTTAGCTTTTATGTAGAAAATTGTGGTCCATTGAAATGCAAACTTGGGTCGTGTCTGAACAGCAATCATCAGCAATAGTCTTCGTTAATATTCTGATCTCCCTGGAAGCGTGGTGCAGGACTCGTGCTGTGAAGGATACCTTGGCAGGACATTGATTGCAAATGCTTCTGGGCATGTCCAGTACATTTTCGGTGCTTCGCACGAGCTCTGTTTGCAAATAGATTAACACGAATGGATCGTTCTGGTGAGCGTTTCTTCTGTGTTGGCTCTTTTTTGGCTGATGAGTTGACTTGGGAGACAGAGAGCCAAGATGAATTCTCAGTACTGTAAGACTAAGCAGTACAATTTCCCTACAATCATAACCAGTGCAAGGAAATTAAATCTTTAAGTGGGTTGAATCTGATTTAGTAATAAGTCAATTTAATCACTAATGACTTCAAACGCAGATTTTACAAGGTGATCAATGGCAGTATAACAATGATCGATCAATAGCATTGCGTTTAATTGGATTTTTATGGGTATAATATAGTTTTTCAGAATTAATGTACCATTGCATTGCTTTGTTATTCTTTTAACTCAATTTTTTAGACGAAATGATGCTTCAAAATGCTATTTGGGCTTTGAAATATTGTGTTAAGGGCACATTAATAAAAATTAAAATGAAAAATTAAATGCTTGCTTTTAGTAATTGAATTTCGGATTTTGTTCAAGTTATTTGGCCATGTGTTTTTAAAACCTGTATCTACACAGGGAAAAACCTCCACATTCTTCATATTTCATGGTAACGAGGAGACAAAATATCAAAGAGTAAGAAGGAACATGTACTGTTCTGAATATGAATCCTGAGAGCTGAGTAACTCTCCTTCCTCAGCAGTTTGACATAATAATCTTTCCTCGAAGTAATCTTCTTGTCCCATGTGTCCTGCTTTAATCTATCAGTATTTCTGCAGTGTGCAGCAAGAAATTGATTTTCAGTAATTTTAATGGCTGAATAACTGGTCCTGTCCCAGAGTGTTTTTTTCATATTTGCAGTGGCCAATGTGGTAACTGAAGTCAGTGTTCTGGATAATAGGTTTCATTAGTTTTGATGCCTGAGGTAAAAAAGCAGTAGGTGGGAATAAAGACTGTTTTTGATGTCTAGACGTTCATTTCAGCTGTTGCTGCAATATGATACATTAAAAGGAAATATGTAACATAGCTCTGAGGAAATATGTATTCTTTGAAACTAATTCTACTTTTAAACTGCATAAGGCTGTGTGACCTGAATTATTAAAATGTGGGTGGCTGAATTTCTTAAAGGTATAACTATCTCTGCAATGCCGACACAGCCTCAACTTGCTTTCTCTCCTTCCTTCCTATATTTCTTTTCTTTTAAGTAAAATATGAGAGTTTGGTCACTGAAGCAGAACAGAGATCTTATTATCTTTCCAGTATCTCTGCTGGGAGACCTAAAATTATTGAAGTATTTGCTTTGATATTTTGCTGTGACTTCTCTCCTTGAAATTTTTATAATGGTTCTCTTTTTTTTTTTGAGAACATGGCTGGCTTCATAAAAATCGTTGGACACTTTGAAGACCTTAATATCTCTCACTTGAAAATAAAAAAAGACCCCGAGCCAACTAAGCTGCTCATTAATGTATGTTTAAATTATAAATTTCCAATGTAAGTCTAAATTATCGTAGTTGCCTTTAATTCTTTTTAACATCTGATTTGCAAGGATAACCTGAAAAATCAGCACAAATGTTCCATTCGTTTTTTGGAACCTATGAAAACAAAATAATAACAAACATTTAAAAATTTCATACGTGAAGGCTATCGATTGATTCCCATTCTGTATGGAGACTAGCAGTGAGATGTGGCACCTCAGTCGTAACCCATTACGATAAATGTCAAATACACTTTTTTTCTCTTCGGATTTTCTGCTAATAATATCTTGGCAATGAAAAAACAAAAAGTATTTTCTCTGTGGAAGATTTGTTTGCAGTTGAAAAACACAGCATTGTAGTCTTTTTCAGGGGTTGCAACCAAAAGGGTGTTTACCCTATTCCTGCACACGCTGTGTGGTGGGTAATGCCAATGCGCAGGTACTCAGCCCTACCAGGAATGTTTTTTGTTGCTACACAGTGCCCTGCCAGCTTACACAGAATTATTTTTTTTGCCATTGTAATTGTTAAAAGATTGCTTGGTGTTTTATTAACTTTCCATGACAATTTTAATAACTATTTATATTCTCACTCTCTTAACTCTTAAAACAACGATGCCTCTTCAGATAAATGAATAGAATATTCTTGTACAAACCTGGCTATCTCAAGTCTTTACCCGTTCCCCCTCCATCCCACCTCCATCCCCCAACCCTCTTTTGAAAGATACTGAAAATTTCACACTTCTGTTTGGATCCATATGCTTCTTTAGTGCTCTCCGCTGGATTTAAAGAGCATATACCGAGAATGATATGGTAAGGGCAGTTAGACTGACTATCTCAGCTAAGCAGTTCATAGAATTACAGTTAATGGCAGAGATTACCTATCTTCTTGTTTGTTGGTTTGTTTTTTGTTTTTTTTTTTTTTTTAGAGAATCCAGATTTTTAGAGATGGAGTATTAATAGACTTGTTTATTTTGGGAGGTGATTTCATTTAAACCAACAAAACGCAAGTAGTAGTTGCTTATTTTGGTGAGAAATGTAGTGGTGAAGTTAGCCCTCCATTGCAGGACAAACAGTGAGACGGGGTGAACTGCCTGTTTTACAGGAAAGTGAATGCTGCTCTCGGTTGTCATCCTTGACTACCCTGGAATGTACACATGCTTAGGTAAGGTAGTTAGCCTATACAGATTACATAATACATACATATATATATATATAAATACACAGAGAGAGAGAGATGGAGATATCTATCACAGTAGAGGATCAGTAGATCTGACAGGTCACACAGGTGAGGAGGAGCTTGGACTCCAGGTCATCCAGTCTGACATCCTACTCAGAATGGGATTGCTACAAACAACAGATCAGATTAGTGATGGCTTTGTCTGTCCAGGTCCTGGGAAGTGGTGACCTGCAGTTTTGTGCGATCTGCTTTGCTGCCTCTCCAAAACTCTTGTCTCCTCTCTGACTTTCATGGAGGAAAACGCAGTTACCTGCTCTATCGTACGCTTTCTCTTCTAAAATTCAATCTCTACTTGATTCTTCCCCTAGAAGTTTTCTTTTTTGAAGATGGCTTTCACAGCTGTTGCATACTGTCAAATTTGTTGCCTCTAAAGAGAAATATTTCAACTAGAGTAACAGAAAGTACCTTCAGGACAGGCTATGGGTGCTTGGCATAAGTCTTTCTGAGCACGTGCAGCACCTGCTTTCTGTTAGCTGTGTGCCTGAAAATGCTGTCAGGCAGCACTGAAAGGCTGATGAGGGCCTGAGTTGAAAGCATTGAGTGTTAAAAGCATTACAAATCACAGACAGAGACCAACAATTGTTTCCTAGTCTTCAATCTTCTATAAGGAATTTAAAATATTCTTCAAAAACTAAAATCTAGTTACATGGTTACAGTGTGAGGAATTTGCAGTTTATGGGGATAATCTAATGTCTAGTGCTTTGCCAAGTTTTGTTACTGGTCACCAAATTTGCATCTTGAAGTTGTAACTTGCTCCAGTTATTTAAGCTCTTTTCGTTTGGAGACTGGATCAGGAAGCCAAAGACCTGCGAGGAAGTGAAACGCTGCAGTTGTAATTTTTTTTTTCTCCCATTTGTACTGCAACAGGCATACGTACATACTCTCAGTTGTGAGATGAACATTTTTAGTAGGATAAAGAAGTATTAGAGGTACTTAGAGTAAGTATAGTGCATTAATATATTTGGGAATCAAAGGTATTATTTATTATAGGAAGATGGTTATGAAGATGTCATGATATGTTTAGAGTTAAATTGAATAAGGAAATAATTTTATTTCCATTTCATATATAATTTATGTGAATGCCAAGTAATAAAAAAGCCAATTTGGAAAATGAGAATATTGAGGGGTGATACTACTTCAGATTTCCCCCTTCTCCCCATCCCACTCAACGACTGATCTCCCTGGCAGACTTGACCAGAGGGACTCACCTACCTAAGGACCTCCACCACGAGGTTAACAGTGCGGTTTTTTCTGCTTTTCCTAGGCTTTGGGACACATTCCCTGGCATAGCTGTTCCTTCTCCCGAGTGCAGGATAACTGTGAATACAGCTATGTTGTTGTGTGGAGAGGGAGAGTGCTGCCAATTCCCATTCCCTCGTTTTCAGTCCCTTCTGCTGGGATACGTAGGCCTTTCATGTCACGCCAGTCCTGGGGAGAGGGGTCTCTGTGGCAGAGTAATAGGATGGTAGAGCCCAAAGGGGAGCTGTGCCAGTCACAGCTAAGCAGGGCAAAAGAGTACAGGTAATGCCCAGTACCAAAAGAAATCTGGATTTAAAATAATTCCAACTCTACAGAATATTACCTTATAAAGAGTGTAAAGCAGTACGATCTGATCTTATTTCTTTTGGAGTTAGTGGCAAAATGATATTTGTAGAAGACAGTTCTGAGAGCTGATAGAAGCTGTTCTTCAGTTGGGTCCCATTAGTTTGTTGCACGTCCTTGGGAGTAAATAGTGAGTTATGACTGAGAACATCAGAACTGGCTGTGAGAAGTTTCCTGTAAAATCATGGAGTAGAATCTCGTCTCTCCCATTTTGCCTGAAGTTCTTAATGCAGGGGCAATACTGGCTTCGGGCACAGAGGCTCCAGTAGGATTAGGATGAAACTCAAGAAGAGCTCAAAGCTGTGAAACAGTGAATTTCTTCTGACTTTTACAGATTCTATCAATTTCGTGACACTGTCTAAAAATTTGAATTCTTATTTAAATGCGGAGTTTTCATAGAGGTGAACTCAGGTGTGGTTTCTTTCATACGGTAACATATAACTGTTTACATACTTGAGAATTGCGTAGTTTTTAAGTGCAAGACAGTACCAGGCAGTTTATTAGGCTTCAGTAGTTCTGAACTATATAGAATTTATACATCAGTGGCTCTGAAAATGCATGGAGATTCTGAAGTTTCTAAGGATACTGTTTTAAATATGAAATCTGAGGCCATGTGAAGTTCTCTCTAGTAAACAGCTATGGTGCATTACATACCTGGTGTCAGTAAGGTTTTGCGAGCATTAAAGGGGCCTTTAATGGTTTTCAGGGGAAGATATTTGGCTCGTGCTTGTACCCAAAAGCACAAACCTCTGTTTTCATTCTTCTGAGGAGGTAACTGTGCTATTTGATAAGGTGATTTAGGTACTAAAGCCCTGGCTTTTTCATTCTGTAAAAGAAGAGGGACTCTGTTACCAATATTAGCATATCACAACATTACACGTTCAAAAAATGTGCCGCCTCTTGTTTGAGGTTATATGACTTAAGACTTAAGTTACTGGGAGAAGCAGCAGAATAATGAACAATGCTGGGTTTTGAGGCTTTGAAGCTGTAGTTGAAGACTGCTGGCAACATTAGTGTTTTTCGTACAGCAGGAACTCCTTAGAAGCTTTACTTTAAACATGATTGTAAAGTACACTTGTCATGGTTTAACCCCTGCCAGCAATTAAGCCCCGCACAGCCGCTCGCTCGCTCCCCCGCGGTGGGCTGTGGGAGAGGATGGGAAGGGTAAAAATGAGAAAACTTGCGGGCTGAGATAAAGGCAGTTTAAGAGGTAAAGGAAAAGCTGCGTGTGTGAGCAAAGCAAGCCGAGGAATGCATTCACCACTCCCCACAGGCAGGCAGGTGCTTAGCCATCCCCAGGAAAGCTGGGCTCCGTCACGCGTTACGGTGACTTGGGAAGACAAACGCCATCACTCCCAACGTACCCCCCACTCTTCCTCCTCCTTCCCCCAGCTCGGTGTGCTGAGCGTGACGCCGTATGGTGTGGGACATCCCCGGGGTCAGCTGGGGTCACTGTCCCGGCCGTGCCCCCTCCCAGCTCCTGGTGCCCCCCAGCCCCTCGCTGGTGGGGTGGGTGAGAGGCAGCAAAGGCCTTGGCTCTGTGCAAGCCCTGCTCAGCAGGAAGGAAAACATCCCGGGGCTGTCGGCGCTGCTTCCAGCACAAATCCAGAACACAGCCCCATACGAGCCACTACGGAGAAAATTAACTCTACCCCAGCCAAAACCAGCACAAAACTGTACTTGGGTAATAGTCTCTTCATGATAGACATACTGTTGGAAGGTTTCGTTCTTTAAATTGGCCAAGGAGGGGTGTTAAGTATTCAGCTCTTAACATGCTGTAGAATTTTACGTTTGCATTTCTGAAGATCCACAGAGTATTCCTGTAGAATTGAAATGATGGAACTCAGACAATTAACAAATTCTTACTCTTTGACAAAGTTATTTAAACATCTGTTTTTACTCTGCAGCTGACATTGCATCTCCTGGCTGAATAAGATTTAGAATCTGGTGCAGGCATACCAAAAATAGTTTTACTCTTGTAGCTTTAGCATCCAAAAGCAGTGGAGTAAGGACAGCAGATATTTTTGAGGTTTGTGTATCCTTCGGGTGACTAGTTTAAGCTGCAGTACTCTGTGAGAGATTAATTGTTTATTTTTTTTAACTCTCTAAGATTTCTGCAGTTTGGTACCGAGTTTACAGTTTTAATTTTGGAATAAAAAGCTGCTGTGTATTTCCTATATTTGCTGTGTATTGCTTAAATGGCAATATTAAGTCAGTACGATGGAGGAGTTTCATCTGAGTGTGACAGTGAGATAGTTGTTTAATGTTTAAGTTATGTAAATTGATTTCACACCTTCAATGATTCACTTCGTTTCTTAATTGTCTGCATCTGCAGTTAAGTTTTAAAGGATCTCAGCAGTCATGGCAAAGAATGATCATGAATTCCTCAGCCCTCTACTTTAATACTGAACGCTACAAACAAATGTGTTTTGCTTTTATGCTTTTGTGGTTTTTTTTAAATTCAAAGTTGGTGTCTTCAGCAAGTGAAGATTAAAGCTTCTTTGGGAATATGGGTAATAGTTGAAATAGTTTCATGAAACATGCTACTGTTGAAAATTAAAGCTGTTGGAGTTATGTTTTGTTATGAGTGTTTTGTATTTCCCTATTCTGAGCATGTTGATGTTTTGTGTTTTTGTAGTGGTGGAAGAAGGATTGTGGGAGAATGGACTTTCCTATGAGTGTAGGACCCTGCTCTTCAAAGCAATTCATAATCTTCTGGAAAGGTAAGAAAAACTCTGTTGCACTCAAATATTTCATTTTGATATTTAAAATAATGCAGGATACGTACAGACCATTTACATTATTACTGATCTTAAAACCACATTTTTTTGGAGGTGGAACTTCAGCGCAAGAGATGCGGGATAGAGATGGATCTCTTTAATTTGTTGACTCTGGTGATGTAACATAAAATGCTGCGCAGGCTCATGCAAAGAATAATGTCGATACATATTCTTGCTTTCTTGTTGGGGAGCTATTGCAAAAGCAAACAAAAAAATTCACCTTCTTGAGGTGCTTACAGAGAATTCTTTTACCTGACCTCCAAGCTCTTTGATGAAGTTAAATAGTACATATCTTAACAGATAAGGTTAAAAGATCTTAGCTCTGTTCTTCCAGTCATCCTAGTTACGTGCATGTTATAATTTGACTAAATTTGTGCACAATATTCAGGGTGAAGTTTAACAGTTCCTGGCTCTGGCAGGCCTAATGTATCCTAGCCTTGCTTGCTTTTGTCTTGAGATATATATATAAAAAACATAAATATAAATATATACATATTCATATACGTTATATATAGTATGTATATAGTGTTATAATATATTATAATTATACTTTATATATTATGTAGCATTATTGTATTATAATTATAAATAATGTGGATCTACATACTACATATATTTATATAATATGTAATGTGTTGGAATATAAATTATAGGATAATGTGTTATTGTAATTATGAACATTAAATTTATAAATATTACATATTGAACATATATATTCATATGTATATTACTTGACTGCAAAGTTATTCTGTGGTTAGTTAATACACTTAGGGCTTTTTCTTCTTAATCCAGCTATCGACTCTTAAGCTTACTGAGGATTATCTTGTTATTAGGCCTTCAGTGTACGACATTACATCTTGGACCACTGCATTTTGTTCCTTCTCTGTTACTGCAGTTCTTCAGGTCATCATCACCTTCCTGTATTATATTTCAGTTCTTCTTTTTACAAATTTGGAGATCTTCTCAGAATTAAGTGTCATTACACTATTTCCACTTTTCCAAATTTATAATAACAACAACAACAACA
>VZTV01099514.1:1432-12828 GCA_013400875.1 Anhinga rufa
GGGAGATCCCAGATGACTGCACATAGCCAAATGCAATTTCTCCAGCACTTGCTCAAAGAATAGACAAGATAGGGGAACTAACTCAAAACTGCCAGATGGTACCTGATTTACAGGGTTCTGGGGAGGGAATGCCAGTGCCAAACAACTGCAGAAGAGTCTCTTGGAGCCAGGGAGAATTTACTGCACTTTTTATGCAAGACTTAATCACCCTGATGGGACATTTTTGTAGAAGGAGCACATTTAAGCCCAATCAATATGGAAAACTCTTAAGGAATAAATAAGACATCTCACTAGCTCAAACCACTAGTAACACAGAGACTTTTAGGTGTTGGTAGGCAAGATCTTCCTCTAGAAGTTTATTGTATAACCACTCCAACCACCCCATTTTCCACTCTCCCAAAAGTTTTCACGCTGACACCAGAGACAAGAGGACAAAATGCACGTCCATAACTAAGCTACTCAAGGTACTCTTCTTGCTTAAAGTAACTTAAGCCAATGGTTTAAATCAAAACTTTGTCTTGTCTCCAACCATCTTAAGGGTCTATGCAAGATGTTACAGGGTTTTCATTTCCATTGCACAGTGCCAAATGCTACTAGAATTACAGGCATCATTCTCAGCAGCCTCAAACACACTGGCTTTGCCTGCCTGGACTGCCTTTGAACTTCCCCTTCTAAAGTCTTTCCTCACAGAGAACATGATCTAGGTCAAGGAAGCTTGTGCTGATCTGCACCTGCCCTGAGAGCCAGCCTCGGTGCAGTCAGCACACAAGTAGCTGCCATGTTTTAGCTTGACCAGTTTGAGCAAAAGCTCAAACTTATACCTTGCAACTTCAGTGGTCTTGACACCTGAGACACTTTGATGAAAACCAGCTTAGCTAGACTGTTACTATTGCGGTCAACCCCGCAACTCTGTCATTGTGCATACCTAAAGGCTTCTGAGCAATTGCACAGGCTTTAAAATTCCTTAAAACTCATTTTACCAGGAAAATATCTCCTGTCCAGAGGGTTCCAGTTGAAAAACACATGTCCAGTCCCCAGAACAATAACACAAGTGTCTTCCAGAGGCCTGCTCATGCGGAGGATTTGTTTTCCATCTTCCCCATCCTCCTCCTACCCACAAAAGAGCAGGGTCTCCTCAGTGCATGGTCAGGGGCTCCTTGTCAGGGTAGAAACAGAATTAAAAGAACTAGAGAAATTTTCCTACAAAAATCCACACAGCTCATATTGTATCCTTTGTGTGAGACTCTTCCATGGGTGGCTCTGGCCTCCTCATTCACCACAGGATGGCGGTGAGCACACCCTGTAAATATATGGCACCCAAAGAATAAAGTCATGTTTGGTTCAGCAGCAGCCTGTCCCCGTTCTGCCAGCCTTTTCTGGTCCTTTTGTATCACTTCAGGATCCTCAATATTTACCTGCTTCCTTTTTTCATCATTAATAAAATTGTTTTATTTGTCCTTTTCATCATCTAGAAGCAGTTTGGGAAGCATTCAGTGTTCCCAGCACCCAGAATAAGAGAAAAGCCAGTAGCCTTGGCATATAAGAATAGATATATAGTGTCTGAAGGGAATAAAACACAGATCCACATACAAGCCTAGGAAATAAATTTCCTATCAGGGAGAATTTATTCCCACTTTTAGTTGGACTATACTAAATTATACCAGCTCAGAGTGCCCAGCAAGTGATAAAGTGATTAGTCCAACCTCTGCTACACCTCCCTATTTAGTCCCTGTGGAACATAATTAATGTGTAGTTTACACTTCTCACACAAAACGTTAATAAACACCGTAAACAAAATCTAACATTCTACTGCCCTGAACCACCTCACTTGGGCACCTCCCAAGATTCAATATTTTGCTGCAAATCACCACCATTTATTTAGACTCTTTCCATGCATGAGACAATGCTTATACCCAAGTTGCTAAGAAATAATTGTTCGGGTTGGAGGTATTGTATGAAGTTCTCTAATAATGAGAAATAGCTGTATTTCAGTCATGCCTTCATTACCATTGGCTAAAAATTCTGTAATTTTTTTTAAATATCAATTCAGTATGTCAGAAATTATTGTATATATGTATAAAGGTGTTACTGCTCATCAGCTGCCATCCCTTAGCATTTGCTTCATTACTTTATCAATGAAAAATGGACTTAGCAGGTGCAGTTTCCATTACAGCTCCTTATTTGTACTTTTAATAATTTTCCAAAATTACAAAGTGTCAAATCTTCTTTTCAGTCTCTGCCTCAGATTTCTACAGTCACAGCAGTTATTTTCAGCTATTTGAAAGGAGTTTACAAATTCATGGGCTAACTTCAGGGACATTACAGAAAATCTATCAGGGCAACTTACCATGTACTCCAGTTTCAGACACTAATGATTCAGCATTGAACGCTTATAGCCAAAACCTTAAGAATCAAATCTAGGAAGTGTTATACATAATACAGCATCTATTTAGTTTCAATATGAAATCTAATTTGTATTAAAAAACTATTAGTTACAAAAAATTTAGCAATGATAAAAAGAAATTATGTCTTAAAGTTTAGCCCTTGAAAGGGTAAACCTAAATTTAATCTTTCAAGTTCAGCCTTCCATTTCATTACTGCTTCCTTTTGATTTATCAGACCTAGAATTGTGTTAAAACTTAAAAGTCAGGTACATGGGAAGTCTGTTTGGGTTTATTTGGGGTCCATTTCTTTTGAGAAGTATGGTGTTGTGGCTGGTTTTGTTCAACCTGAGATTAGGGACACTTATGGAGTGAAGTGAGCTTTTCTTTCAGCACAGAAAAATGCGGATGCTGGAATTATTTGTGTTTGAATCTATCCACAAGAATCTACTCTTCCTGAGAAAGTATGTCTTTAAATACATTGGTAACTTCTGAAAAGAAAAATAAATAAAGGTTTATTAATTTATTACTTTATCAACTTTGCTAATGTATCCTTTAGGACCTTTTTGTTCCTTCGTATTTGTCAGCATTTAGCTGAGCCACTTCCCTATTAATCTTTAATAATTGCCATTCTTTCCTCCTAACAAATGTAAGTTCTTCTAAATATGATTGTTAAAGATCCTTTTTCTCTCATCAAGTTTTCCCCCCCATTTGGCGATGTGCTTACATTGTGTCTTCTGTCCTGAAAAACACTTACAAAATAACACTGTGAGGTCTTATGCTTACAGTTTTTCAGTTTCAAATGCACTAAGTTTACAAGGAAAAACTTCTAATTCCTGGTCCTTCAAGTTCTACCTGGACTTTGACAATGAAACTTTCTCCTTTCCGTTTCAAATATCATGAGAAACAAAACTACAATCTGCCAGGTAAAATAGGCCTTTGCCTATACCTGTCCACATCCCCTGTCTTCATCAGGGGACATGCTTGTATAGATGCAATTGATTGGAAATTATTACCCCCTTGTTGTAAGGAGCAATCAATAGCCTGCTGAAGTCTCATCTGCTGAGGCTTCAGTGCTCACCACTGAAAAATCTAGCTCATTAGCTCTTAGCTATATTTGATATATAGCTATGTAGTCTTTGCAGGGCTAGCAAGAGTAAAAAGCAGTCAAGACATTTCTGTCATGAAGTCAAAAATCTGACTGAATACACACAAGTAGCAGTCATGCTGAGGAAGAAGCCGCTTTTCTGAGTAGAGCCACACTATAAAATACATCTATCAACCTTCACGTTTAAGAGTTTAGTGAAATGGTTGAGCTTGGTTTTGCTTGTCTTCTGTTAAGAAAGCAAACAGCAAATGTTTAATGTTTGGAAAAGAAACAGAAAAAAAAATCACAAAAATTCCCTAAAAACTAAGACACTTATTCCAGTTTTCCCAAACACAAAATCATATAATTTTCCATTAAACTCAGCCTAAATATCAAGTAACTTAAAAGAAATCAACTACAATGATTTTTTTGATGATTTTAACAACTATGCTTGCAAGTATTCATAGCACCTGGGAAGACTATGTAGAGGAACCAGACCGAAAAGCAACGATGACCACTTTTTAATTGCAATGGTACTTGATTTGTCCCTGTCACAAAAATAGTTTTGTGACCCATTGCTAAGAGCTAGAAGACAATTGCTCTCCCTGGGTGCTCGTTTCCCTTGAGGGGGCTGGTGGGCACGGAGGAGCTCCCTCTCATTGCTCTGCCCTGGTGCCTCTTCCAGTCTTCCCTTCTACAGAGGGAAAGCCAGGGAGGGAAGACCTCAGGAGACAATTTTCAGTATGAACTGGTTGAAAGCTCCAGTGGTTTAGCACAGTAAATATTTTTTCTCCCACTTTCCTTAGTGGCAGAAATCAATACAGTTGACTAATAGCAAGTCTCTCCTTCTTCCACATGTTCTAACGTAGGAATTTCAGGGAATTAAAACAACCTTCAAAATGTTTCTTTGCATTTCTTGTGTTTTATTTATCTTTACAAGAAATGAACACAGTTCATGTCACTGTTCTTGTTTTTGTAAAGGATTGGCAACCTCCTGTTTTCTGCCTGCAGGCCTTGGAAAAAAATGTAATCTGCAGTCGTTGTAAGACCATTAGTAAATGTTTGTGTATTACAAGAGCAACTCCCAAAAGAAATGCAGATGTGCACGTACAAAAATAAGAGGCTTGAAAGGCCACAAGCTCCCACAAAGCTGTTCAAAGGAACTTAAAGTGGGCAAGTCTCAAAACATACAGGTTTGATTTTCGAATCCTCCTCCTCGTAAATGTTGCAGACCAAATACAAAGTTCTGTTTTTCTTAGAAAAAGGGTGTTTTTTCTAAATAGGCAGAGAGCCCAGATTTAGCTGCTTGCTTTCTTAAATTCCTGTCAGTGAATAAAATGTAGGTGGTATACATTATCCCTTTTGCTAAACCGAAAAGAAAACCTTCCCTGATTGGTGGCTGAAGTTAATGGGAATTGATAAATTACTTTCCATCCCAGCGGACATGAAATCTCCAAAGTTTTAGATTTCAATTGAACGACAAATTACTTCTGCAACTCAGTCAGCGGGATCAAATATAACTGTGTTTTTTTAATCTTATCAGAGTGTGACAAAAATCAGAACATTCATAGCTTTGCGACTGCAATATGTGAATGCACAAGTCTCAAGCATCTCGTTTAGAGAGTCGTAATTTATGAATGCTGCTTTCACATTCACAACACTCATTTAAAATTTAGGAATCCTTGGGATGCTGGGAGGCAGCTCCCCAAGTCCTGCCAGTATCATCGCCTGGAGGGCCTGGAGGAAGGGATGATGCCGAAAGGGTTACTCCTTCAGCCAGATAAGCACTGTTTTCAGTGGGCACACCTTGCTCTCAAAGGCACTCTGAGCGCTCAGACTCAACAGTTAGTTAAAATACTGTGCTAAGCACGAATCCACTGGCTAGAGCTGGGACTTTTCTTCTTCTTATGTCTCTTTATTTGGCAACTTCAGCAATAAACACTTCCAAGCAGTCCTTTAGAGGAACTTGTTGCTGATGTGTTTGCTCTACCCCGGGAGGCGGGGTGGAGGACCACTGGGGCTGGTGTATGCTCCCGCAGCGCTGTGCTCTCGCACAAGCCCCAGTTTTAGCAGGCTGATACAAACAAGCTGTTGTTAGAAAAGGTTGTTTCTCAGTGGCTCCTGAAAGAGCTGAGAGAGAAACTGCCCTCTCCACTGGAGGCATTTGCCCTTCAAACAGTTAGGGTGAGTGGCATGGAGGCTGTGTATGCTGTCACACTCCATCTCCACCAGATATAAATAGCAGCCTCAGTGAGACGTGCCCTCAGCCAGCCAAGAGATTGTGCCCATCCCTCCCGGATGGGGCCAGCGCTGTGATGCTCCAGGCTTTTCTCACCTCCAGGCTGCACGCCGCAGCACTGGTGGGCAATGTGGTGACACATGGCAAATCCCGACAAAAACGGTGAACCGTGCCTTAGACCAGTGCTCAGCCCCCGGCCCTTTCCCCCCACCCTCCCCCCTGNGGTCCTGGTGCTCCCCACCTATCCCGCTTTGCCCCACAGACCAAAGTCTTTGCCCCCTGGGAGCCTCTGCCAGCACATCCCAGCGGTGTGGCATGGCAGAGTTTCTCCTGGAGCGAGGCTCATGCTGGGAATGATCTAATTTAGGAATGTGGCACAGAGTTCAGATGCTTATCCAGAGTTTAAGGAGCAGATGAACTTTTTATTGTGCAAAATTTGGCTAGATCTTGCAATCCTTATTCAGGCAAAACTACAGCTGGCTTTAATGGGAGTTTTGGCTGAGGAGGGGTGGAAAAAAACCCAACAACAAAACACCTTACCCCTAGGCTGCAAAATTTGACTTATCCCTGAAATTCTCATGAGGTTTCTGGTTGGTTTCATTCAGACTACAGGAACAATTTCAACATGCATTTACCTTTCTGCTTCCAGTCACAACCTGGAACCTCAAAAGTTGAACTAAGTGTGAATGAAAAATACCTGAGAAAAACTGAAGAGAAAAGGAAAACAGAAAAAGATCTCAAGAACTGGACAAACATGACAAAAACCTCATTTTATTCCTGGATTTGTAAGGAACAACAAAAGCATGCTCTCTCATCCTTCAATAAGAGATTTGTATTTTAAATATGCATGTTATGTAAACATGAAAAGCATGTGCAATACCACATGCACGGAAAGTTCTCACTTTTGGCTGTGTAAAGACCCTTTTTGGTCTGAAATATGTACAGCCAGTAAAGGTTGCTGGTGATGTACATCTACCTATGCACAACAGAGAGAGAGGGCTGCTGCAGCGCACATGTTCTTTGTTATTTGTGGAGGCTCTGTATGAGAAAGCCGGTCATTTCCTCTCTGACAATAACAAGCTCGATAGCCATCTAATCGTGTATGGTAGGAGTGTAACTGCCTACTTCCCACTATAGCCACAAGATACCATTTTATTTCTGGCTCATCTAGCTGTTCGGTCTGTTGTGTCCCTGAGGATAATTAATCCTGAACTCAGGGAAACTATTTATCTTACACCGGGGATATTCTATCAAATACCTCTTCACACAAAAACTCATTTAAAAGGATAAAAAACACTCCCTGAGGAATTGAATACATTTTTGGTCTCCTAGTCATTTCCAGCAGGTGATATATCTGAAATCACAGAGCCTTCGGTAACTAGGTGGGAGCCAATTAGCATCATTTTTAACTGGGGAAGCTGCATCACGACAGCCTCCAAGGAGCAAGTCCTATTTCTTGTAAACAAATCTGATTTGCTCAGTTTTGCCTCCCCACCAATATTACGCAACAGTCATAGAGAAAGTTGCTTCACAGGGCAAGCCCCCATCGTCACTGAAAACAGGCATTGTTTTTTTCTCCCCAGGAGCGGAAAAATAAACATGATGGTTTGCAGCTACCACAGGTAGTGGCTGAAAACTAAACTCTCTCACCAGAAGTTCCCCCCAAGGCTCCTTTAAATATTCCATGACTAGCTACATCCAAATTCATGTCCCAAAGGATCAAAGTACATTTTTCTTTCACTTGACAGAAAGCACTGAGTGGTTGCTATCCATTTTCTCTTACAGTCCTTTTGCATCACCTGCTTGTGGAAAAAAACTTTCTTTGAAGTTTTTCCTGATGCAGTTAACTGTCCTTGCAACCAGGACTTTATTTTGGCCAGAGATGCCCACCATGTTTTTCTGCGAGAACAAACACCTTGTTCAAACCCCATTAAAAGAGGAGCTCAGCTCTTAAAGCAGTTTGGCAAGTCTTTGACTTTGCAACTAGAGGTTTCTGGTCCAGTAAAAAGAAAGAAACCCCAATTAATATGACTAGCGATATAAAGCAGAGGAACCCATCTAGATGTAAGTCCTCGGTATGTACTACAGCTTAACTAGCAATGAAGGCATGCCCTGATTTCCATAATTGGAGAAATAAAGTACCTCTAACACATTTTAAAAGTAAAGGAGTTAAAGGACTAATGCAGCTACTTCTGCCTGGGTCTTATGCATGAGAACACAGCCCTTGTGCATTGAAGTCTGCTGAATGACAAAATCAAGCAAAGCCCTTCACAGATCTTGGTGGAAGACTGTCTCCTCTGGAATGTGCACAAGAGGCACTTGCTCCTCATGAGCAACACGAGGTAAATCTGAAAGCCTTGCATGGTGTCACAGTTCAGCCCTTACTAAGGAAGAATTCCCTAATTAAGGACTGAATAATGGTAGGGAGCTAAGACATGTTCTTACCAATCCATCAGGCTGACTGGCCATGATACACTGTCTGGATAATAAATGCCATTCAGTCCTCATTAGCATGTCCTTTATTAAGACCTATATGGAGAGGGCAGAAATAAAAATTACAAGAAACAGTGCATAAAGCTGACACCACACATGGACCCCATGGGGTAGGGAGTGTGACATGCTGGCTCCGTGGGAGTTTGCCCTTGCTTTCCTGGGGCAACTGGGATTTACAGCCTTAAGCAAGTCAAGTGCAGGACCCCATATCCCAGCCTGCTAAGTTGTTAAGCAGACTACTGTGACCAACTAGAGAACAAAGTGATTTTAGTATGATTTTAGTAGGTCAACATGACCTAATATGGACAAATCTGCATGCACATTGCCAAGGTCAAGAGCCCTCTAGTTTTTCTATACTAAACTCCCAGTAATCTCTACAGAAATCATTCCAAAATATTAATTGCTTATTGGCAAAGCTGGTTAATAAAGTTCTTGCCCTCCTTCCACTCTCAGGCACTAATTCCTACTCCTCCATGTCCGCTGTTTGTGAAGTCATGGTTTAAGGAGGTCACTGAACAAATGCAGATTTTAAAAAACAAACAAACTACAACAGCAACAAAACCAAACAAAACAACCACAACAACAAAAACACACAGAAATTTGGAAAGGGCTGCTTGTATTGTTTTACCCTTACAAAACATTTCTTCACCCTAGGCAGGATGAAACTTTGTCTCCCCCTGCATGGATGGCAAGGAGTACGTGCTTCTTTTGAAAGAGACTGTCACCCTGTCACCATGAGCAAAATCTGAAGTCCTGGTTTGGGTTTGCTTCTGTCTTTAACAAGCAAAAAACCCCATTGGTGTTAGCCCTCATTAAGGGCTGGATAAAGAGATGAGGCCAGGACATACTTTTAGCAGAATGTTTCTACTGGTCTGCTTTCCAGAAGGCCCCACAAACAACAGAACTGGTGTGGCTGATCGTGAAGGACAAACTGCAGGCAGAGCTGTGGGAGGGGATAGAAATATTTTTAAATGGCTTTGCCACTGGAAAGACTGTAACACAAAACCCAGCTCATAGGTACCTTAGCACCTTGGAAGATCTAAGCTTAGTGCCTCTGTCCCTCAATTTCACCATTTTTCCTGCATTGTAAAAGGCCTTTCCCACCTAAAACCCACATTGACAGGTCTGCATTAACTGAGGTCTCTGAAGTGCTTTAATGAAGACAAATGTTAAGTTGCCAAGTATTGTACTTACATGCATGTTAAGCTATTATCAACAAAGACAGGGAGCTAGGAAGATCTGGCAGAAGCGTGCTGAACTTAGCATGCTCTAGTAGACCGAAGTGAAGTAGACACACTCTACAAGGCATAGAAACCACTCTCCATAGCAGCAAGGAGTGCATTAAAAATCATATTTATCTAGACGTCACCATGAACATAATCATAGTGAGGGAGAAACAGACCCACGAGAAAACAGCAGTGTCTTGAACAACTATGATATATTAAGGCCCTTAACAATATTGAAACCTCTGATGTTAAAGTTTTTCTACATTTTATTTAATTCTCTTTAACCTCCTGGGGATCTGAGATCAGGAAAACAAAAGGATAAAGCATCTGTTTTCTGCAGCCTTCTGCAGCATGCACATGAATACAAGGACAAATATTGTCAGATGCACTTGACAGCTGCAAAAGCAACAGATTCTCTTCAGTCAATTCCTGGATAAAGAAAAGGAGTCAGCTGTCCCTGGATCACAGGCAAGGAAGAAGTGATGCTTCCAGAAATTCCCCCAAGATGAATTTTGGCAAATACCTCCTTCAGGACCGAGGTGAATTTTTACATTTTCCAATGAAAATTGAGGACACAACAAGGCAAATGAATGGGGCTTCTTAAAACAGAACATGTGGGCACAGGCATTAGCATTCTGCTGGTGAGACAGGGCAGATGAGAAATGGGGCTGGCTGAGGTCTGGGATGGGGTTTTGCAGAAATGAATTGTGTGTTTGGAGGCTGTCAGAGGTAGGAGACATGGTCTCAGATAGGGGTTTAGGAGTGAGTGGAGACTGGCAAATTTTATATATTTTGTTTAAAAATATTCCAGAATGCTTGTCTGAGGCCCTGTATCATCTAAGGCCATCCGTTTCTGGGAGACAGGTCATATACAGTTATCTAAAAAATTACATAGCACATTAAATACCTGAGGACCTGCTTTTAACCATGTATATTATAGTCACCCTACTACTAAAATCTTTATACTGACCTATCCTGACCTGTGTACGCATGTTTTTTGAAATGTGTGTCACTCTCTTTTGATCACAGCAATTTTAAAATTTCTTACCATAATCCCTTCAGGCTTAGCTATCACTACCAGCAGTGAAGTCTTTACAAAGATGAACAAGGTGAAAGCTCTGCTGATTGCACACAGGGATAAAGAATTTGTAAGGTATTTAATAATAGTTTTAAAAAGCAAACAAATGCACTACTGTATCCTTGAGTGTGTGTGCCTAAAGCAAAGTGCATTCAAGGGAAAGCTGTTGAATGAGAAAATGATGCTTTTCAAATTTTTTTCTGACTTAATTAAAGCTTAAATTTCCCCTTCAGTTTTCATGAGGAGAATATATTTTTAATTACTGTATGTTATCTTTTTATATTTTAGCCCAAGTATGAAATATCTGGATCAAAGAAAAGAATTTAAAGCAACCTGAAAAAATACTTGCTTATCTGAAGGAGGAAGAATGTGAAACTCGCACTCACATTTCAGCAACTTTTGATCTTACCATCTCACATGGATGGTCCAGAGCGTTCAGGAGACCTCAGAGGAGGACCTCCACTTGCGTGAGGAGCAGAGCTCTGCCCTCTAACTGGTAGTACAAAGGGTCACACACATGCATTTTTTTCCTGAAGGTTTTTTCCCTTCTGTAGTACCCCTTTCCTTTTCTTAAATTAAATTGGTGCTTTTTGTGGTTTGGGGGGGCACATGGGAATTCGAAGATTCATGCACCACAGGACTTTCCCCAGTACAGGAATTTCCACCAGCTTTTGTGGGATTTTTCCTTTTCCCTGTCCTAATCTGTACTTACTGCAATAAAAATAAAAAATAAATAAAAAATAAGCCTACTCATCCACTTAGTAAGGAGTGGGGTGGACTCTGAGAGCTGCTGCTGAGATAAATAAGGTTACCTTCAGCAAAAGCTAGAAAACAGACATTTGACAATCTCCAAATATCTTGGTTCAAGCAAACGCAAAAAGGTAGAGTAAGT
>VZTV01099517.1:3614-15938 GCA_013400875.1 Anhinga rufa
CTGCGGAGCCCGGCATGAGCGGCGGGGCGGCCCCGGAGGCTGCCGCAGCCCCGGCAGCGCCCGCCCCGCCGCCCCGCGGCCCCGGCTCCAGGGATCCCAAAATGGTCCACCAGCGGTTCCTGCGGAGGAGCGTGGTGGACTCGGACCAGGAGGAACCCGCGTTCGACCTTCCCGAGTCAGAGAATCAGAGGAAGATCATCCTGCTGCCTAAAACCCGGCGGATAATCGCGGAGCGGGCGAAGGCAGGGCAGGGGGCGGCGGAGAAGGTGTGCCTGGAGGAGGCTGAGCCTGCTGGGGGGCTGAAGGCGGCGGCGGCCCCCGGCAGCCTCGCAGGGGCCGAGGAGCAGAAGGAAGCTGGCAGAGACGTGGAGAGGAAAGAGGCGGCGGATGCTTCCAGAGACCAGAGCAAAGCTAAGAAAGAGGAGCCTGAGGAGGAGGCTGATATGAAAGCAGTCGCCACCTCGCTGGACGGCAGGTTCCTAAAGTTTGATATTGAACTGGGGAGGGGATCCTTCAAAACGGTCTATAAAGGTCTGGACACGGAGACGTGGGTGGAAGTTGCGTGGTGTGAACTTCAGGTAAGCCCAGCTGATCCTCCCGTCTTGTTGTTTGTTGGGTTTGGGGTTTTATTTTCTGCTTTGCAGGCCTAGGGCAACATGCGGGTGTCATCTAGAGAAGCTCAGCCTTGAGCAGCCTTTATAGTCCCCATTGCTTAGTATCCAGTGTCTAACTATAGCGCAATATCCTCATTGGCTCTGCATCTACCACCTTATGTGCACTCCTCCCAGGCTTAACCCTCTCGGCCCTGGGATGCGACCGCCAGCGCTGGCGATGGCAGCCGAGGACCTGTCGTAGGACCTGTCGTGTGTTGCATAAAAGGGTCACGAGCCGCGCAAGGCATGCCGAAAAGGGCTGGCGGAGCGCCCCTCTTCCCCCCAGCCGCTTCGGAAAGCAGCAGCTCGGTTTAGCAGGAGCAGAGCAGCAGGTCTCTATTAAAAAGGCACTTAACGTAAATGAAGTTGGAGAGCATTTGCAGGAGTGAACTCTCCTTTTTCTACAGATATAAATGCAGTATGCTTTTATAAAGGTTGAAGATCTGCTGCTGCCCCCTTACTTGCCCTTTGCTCTGAAATTGTGACTGCCACCAGCCTGTGAATCAAACTGCCGAAAGCACCCGAGTGCTTTCCTTTTTTTTTAGGTATCGTGAACTAGGGCTTCAGTTAAGTCAAAGACCTGTCTATCCAAATACCTTTTAAAAGGAAGATTTTAAAGTAAAAGATCTGGTTTGGGCTCCAGATCTGTAGAGTGAAGTCACCCAGTAATATCTATAGAGAGTGAAGGTTTAGATACCGTCTTTTGCTGGTTTGGGAAATAGCTGTTACGCTTTTCCTAGTGATTTTTATATTCTCACTTCTGTAAAAATTACTGTGATACATACTTAATAATAATGTGATGTAATAAGCCTGAGCTCCCGGTTGTTTTATTTTCTAATGTTGGCCCAGTCTGTTTGTAAATCACCCCGGCTTTTTGGGATAGGCCGGGGATGGACCTATAGTCTTTATTCCCTAACGATTTCATTACACAATATAATCATAATTCACTGCAGCACTGCTTCCTTAATAAGAAGCATGGGGAGCGCGTCTCAGTCTTCATAACCGTGTGTTCCCGTGGCTTTTATTAGACAGAAATGCAAAACAGAGAGCCACAGCAGCTGGGCAAGGTAAGGCCTAGCGGAGGACCCGAAGGGCCGGTGGGAAGGGGTTTCACCCTTCCTCACCCCCCAGCCTGGAGGGGGTCCTGGAGGGCCCTCAGGGAGAGGGGGGAGAGGCTGTGGGGTTGCCGGGGATTTGTGGGGATCCGAGCGCGGCTGGTGCTGCTGGGAGGCCAGCCTTGCCGGCAGGCCTGGTCTTTGTCTGGCTTCGGCTTCAAACTGAATCCCCGGTGTGTGAGGCTTTTGCTTCGGTAGCCTGAAATTAATTTAGGATGATAATTGGGATGCTGTCGGAGGGCAGGTTTGTCTGTAGGAAGAGGTTGATGTCGTTCAGCTGTGGGTCTGACCAGCGCAGGCCAGCTCTGTCACTGCAGAGCCATCGTGCAGATCAGGGATTCATCTGTTTGCCAAATCTTTCAGCATGCTCTAGCAAGGAAACTTAAATGTATTTTCAGCATATTTCCTGTAACAGAGTAGCTGTAACTCCAAAAGACTGCCAAATGTATTGGAGAACACGGTGTATTGAAATTCCAGTGTTTGGGTCATTTATGCTTAACGGGATTGGGAAGGGAAAATGGCAGTATGAGGCTTACCTGGTGACTGGTTTGCTTACTCCTAGTTATGCTGGTTTAGGAGTTCTTGAACCGACTGCATGTGAAGAAATCTTCTGTAACAATTCCCTAATTCCCACTAGTTTCCATTATATGTGCTTCAGCTTAAATCAGATATTACTACTAGGTATTTTCAATTTAATACAGAATTTTAGGCCTTTAACTGTAGAACAAAAACGCTTAAATATTCAGCTGCTTTAGAGGAATTGGTGTGAATCCACAGAAGTAGGTGAGGGCTGCTGGTTCTCCTTAAACACTGCTGTGGTCTGCCATGCAGATTTGGAGGGGATGCCAGAGGCAAGGTAATGTGAGATGGTATGTGGATTTTGAAAGCCAGTACTTTGGTCTGGATTGAGAAGGTCTACTTGAAAGACAAAAGTCTTTAATTCACGGTGGGATTAAAGCCTGTGCTTCCAGGATGAGTTTGCATGAAGGAGGAAGCAATCAGGAGGAGGTGTGAATAGCTGTGTGCTGTCTTGGGCTTTGTAGAGTACTCTCTTAATTCAGCTAGGGACTTCTACTGGGAAAAGATTTAGAGGGTGCTGTCAAGTAGTCACTTTATTCACGACGTTTTGAACATTTTTACGTAAGCTGTGCGGGTTAGATGTGCCCCTGTCTGTCTCTAGGAATGTTAAGTTCAGATTTAAGGCTGAGTGGAAGCCGTCATCGCCATGCTGCTGAAGACAAAATTGCTTCCCCTGCAGTCTCACACCACCAAAACACATCCCAGAGCCCTTTTGTGGAAAAATTGCAACAAATTGTCTTTCTCCTGGAGAGGCGCCTGTGCTTGTTACTTTTAGAGCTGGAGAGTTAAAAACTAACAGTATTGAGGCTCCATGCGGGCATTAATCCTCTGTCTTTGCTCAGCACTTTTTTCAGCCCAGTTGTACTGTTGCCTGTGTATCTGTCTCTTTTGTCCATCTGTACAAAGACCTTGCAAGCCATTCTTGTTCAGTAGTTTTATTTCATTGAAAAGGTGGGTTTAGGGTTCAGAAACAAAATCATGGCTTGAATTAGGGTAGGATCCAAATGCTAACCGAACTAGATCTGGGGTTTAGACCTGTCTGAAGACGTGCAAGCTGTAATCTAATTCTAGCTAGAAAATAAGTTTATTGTTCCTTCCTGAAACTGAAGTATTGGAGCAGGATCAGCGTGCCCTTGCAGTTTGGAAAGGTTTGCATTCTAAGGTTTTCAACAGCTATAATTAAAATTAATTGGCGGCATAAAATCGCTGTGTGGTGAGGCTTCAGCATAACAGTGTTTCAGTGTTGCGCTCCTAAGCAAAACCTTAGGTCATGAATAAAGAATATAGGCTTCTGCCAATCTACAGCTGGCAAGCCAAATATTCTTTTTTAGTTAGATGAATGGTTTCAAAATTCCCATCCTATTTCCCTTTGGAAACATGTAGGGAAAATGCAGAGGAGTCAAACCTGGTACTGTCTCAAATGTAAAGACCTCATGGTACTTTATGGTTCTCGCTTGGACTGTGAATACTGGCTGACCTTCTGCATCATTGTATTCAATTTTAGTTTTCTTTGTTGAAAATGTGGAAAGGATGCACTGCCTCATCCTGCTGTTGCCGTACCTGCGGTGGGGAGGCGAGAAATCTCTTGGTAAACACTGCAGGGAAGCCAGGCTTTTTCCACCAGTTGCCCAAGACCTGTTCTCTACTCTGCATACTGGTACTTAGATGGACACTGGTTTCTTCAGGACATTTGTCCTCCAGGTGTTCCACGTGAGGATGTGTGGGAGTCCTTGATGCTCCCTGGGACAGAGGTCAGTCCAGGTATTGGATGTAGAGGTATTTGGGGAGCTATGTAAGAGCAAAGGATGGCCAGAAGTCAATCCTCCTTCCCTGCCTATATAGCTGAAATCAGAAATCAAGGCTATTGGAATAGCTCTGATGACATTTTCCCAATGGCCACCAAACCAAGGGGTCTGTAATGGTAAAACAACCACAGAGAGCCATGCTGCTCTAAGGTGGCAATTTATTGCCTCTCCCCCAAGCTGCTGGTAGTATGGTTCTGTAGGGAAAAACTTAATTATCTTTACAAGATGTGTGTTTTGTTCATAGTTTTATAGCACTTTTTCCTTTTTATGCCATTGCCAGTCTTTTCGGACTGCCTGAACCAGAAGAAAAACATGAAAGTACGTTCGTTCTGTGTCTGAAGTCACTCAGATAATCAGGAGTTTCACATTTTTGGAGGGCACAGATCTTAATGGAAAATTAAGTTCTAAATGTGGATACATTTCTGAACACTTCTTTCATTTGATTCATATGCAGTATCAATAAGGGAACAAATAATGTATTTTCTTGATCTCAAAGTTTATTCCTTAAATGAGGAGCTCATCCAGGTTGGCTGATAGCTGGCTGGTTTTAATGGGGAATGAATATTCTAGAAGTAAAAGATGAGATTAGACTTTGTTTTAATGCAAGGCAAATAAAAAGGGCATTTAAAAATCAGTAATGCTAGACCTATGTGACCTTGCTAATTTTTGTTTCTAAGGCAGATAACCTTTCCTTGAAGCCAAATTTCTAGTTTGTGTGGAGGAAGGGAGGAAAAGCATGCAGTTTATTTGTGTTACCTTATGTATGAGAAGGCTATGATGCCTGTGTAACTCCTTTCTTAAATGTTTAAGCCATGCTTTTTGTCTTATGTTCACTTGGAAGATCTGTGATACTTGTTTAAAGTGATACCACAGGTCCATGGCTCAGATGTTTTTGCGTGAGCAGGTATGTTTGCATGGCTAAAAGCGGGAGCCTGTAAAATGGACAACATTACAGCAAGTTCACTTTGCTCTAGCTGGCAAGTCACTTCTGGCAAAATTAAATTATGTGGGAGCAGGAGGATGTCTTATGCCCCTGCACCAAGAATCCAGGGGATTTCTTTCTGAAAAAGGTTACCTCTTCAGGATTTTCATTAGTGTGGTAGTTCGGCTTTTGTAGCATGCTTGTTGGCTGACAGCATTCATCTGATGTCGCAAGAGTAGCTGGTTACTATCTATGCTGTTAATTTATTGGCCGGGTAAACTTTGTAGTGTAAATGAATGGAATAATTTAGAAAATCTGTTTGGGAGAAGACAGGAGGGAGACTGTATCTGAAAGCTTGAATCTGGTATTGCTGTGTGCTCATATTAAATTAACTCTGAGACTGATTTTGTTTGTTCTGAGTTAATTCATGAAATAGTGACTTCTGTTTAGATTTAAACAATTGGTTTGGCTCTGCTTTACAGCGTCAGTATGAAAACATGTGCCTCTATCACTGGTGTTTGTTAGTATAGCTGTTGCCCTGACATGGAGAAGCAGGATAGGGATATGGTAGTAAACTATTAATAGACTGCTTCTCAAATTCAGTAAGTGAAATAGAGCTGGGTCAGACTTCAGATTCTGCCTTTGAATCGAGTAAGACTCTCTTTTGCTTTTGAGTACATTTCACCTAAGGGTTGGCTGTGTGCTCTCTTAATCCTGCTTAAATGCTGAATGTGTGGGATCCACTTGTAGTAAGAGGAAAGGACTTAAAACCAGAACTTGGTGTAAAGGATATTTTTGTCCCTTTGGTCATCTCTTGTCCACAGCTGACAGGGGAAAAAAGTTGACGTAGCAAGCTGTCATCTTAGTAACGTTTGCACTCAAGATGCAGTCTGACTTGTGTATAACATGCTTACATTTATGGTCTGATTGCTGCCTTTTTTTGTGGATGGGGTGTAACAGAGGTCTGAAGAAAGCTCAGTGGCACTAGTAATGATGTGTTAAAAGAAGGGCGGCAATACCAGTTCAGCTGTTGGTTACTGGAGTTATCAGGATTTTTGAATGCCCTGAAAAATCAGATGCTGCAGAGGTTGGGAAGAGCAATTCTTAGGTGGGCAGGTGGAGGGTAGAGGCCCTACTGTAAGGATCAGGCATCAAGGGGTTGTTGAGGAGGGAGGTAGTAATAAATCTTCCATGCTTCAGGAGCCCAGCTGGAGCGGTAGGTTTGGGTTTGAGTGCTGAAAAGAGCTTGCTACAACTGTCTGATCAGGGGAAGTTCAGTTTTCAGACTTGCCATGACGTTGCAAGCAGCAGAATACTCACCTGTGTGCTCAGTAGGCTCTGTGGTAGGTCTGGCTGGCCAGAAAACACAAATATAAGGCAAGTGCTGATGCATGATACCCGGACAGCCTGTAGGCATAAGGGCAGCCAAAGGCATGTCATGGGAGATGTATGACACTTTGCACTCCTGTTTGAAGAGACATTTTTGCTCTGAAATAGGAGGGGTTTATGCAAATAATGTCTTCAGAATATCTGAAATGGTCATGCAGAAGTAGAACTGGTTTTCCTCTTGGTTAAATTTGTAAATGTGGAATTGAAGTTATCTCTGGAAATACACTATTTCCCTGAAGTGATATTGGCCTAATAGAAAACATGGGTGCTATCCCAGCGTTGAATTCGGTGTGCCTGAAACCCAGCTTGGCAAGGAAGGGGAAAGTTGGGTTTTTTTCTTTCTTCCACGGAGTTGAGAAGTCAGCTAGAAACAGCCTTAACTAGTATCTTGCTCTTCCTGCGTAGCTCTGAAATGGAGGAAGCAACTCACTACTCTCCTACTGCCCTTCTGCCTGCTCTGAGGAACGCTTCTGCCAGGAGTGAGTTTCACAGTTATATTCTCTGCAACATCGTAAACAGTGAATGGCTGCAGCCTCTTCTGTGGAGGCGTCTGGACCAGTTGTTAAAACTGCAAGATGATACTTTCAAATCTCTGCTGTATATGGTGTGATGATTTTTCCCTATATTGTTAGAGGGAGAGGAATCTTAGCTCCTCTTTACCTCCATTTCACTTCTGTGGAGCAAGTAAGAAAAAGGCTTTGATCAGTTGGTGAAAGAGCCTGAGCTGTTCAATATGTTAAAAGCAAGGCGTGCACCCGCATTCTCCATACCTCTCTTTTCTTCCCAAAGAGTACTTGTGGATCTTTCTAAATCCAGTTTCCACATGAACCACAAAATAGAGCCTGTTTTGTGTATTGGATTGGTCCCTTGCTCTGGAATGGACTAATCTTCACACCATAAGCAGCTTTCCATATCCCTGAATGAAATCTCACTGTCCTCCAAAGAAATTGAGTCCACACCTCCTTTTGGCATGATGTTTGTCCAGAGCAGCTTGCTTGTTGGGAATTTCGTCCATTACAAATTAGCTTGGGTGCTGCATAGCTTCTGAGCTGTTCTTCTGACTTTCTCCTTGCAGATGATCATTCCCATGTAAAAGACGCTGAGAAGCTGGTGAAAGGGGAGGGTGACAAGTCCTGTGTCTCCTGTGATCACCTGTGTTGTGTCACTGAACACCTCTAAGCCTTAGGAACCATCTTAGTTGCCAGCCAGTTGTCCGTAGGGATTGATGAACTTAGACCGAGTTCTAAATCAGCTAGCAATAAATGTGTACCGCAGACTTTCTAGAGTGACCGTTTTGTTTGTTAGCAGTGACTCTGCTAACTCCATATGTGTGCAGTTAAATGGTGTGTCGCAATATCCCTTCTACTCAATCCCTGAAAGAAAAAATAAGTAAACTTATCGAATTGTACTCATCTTGAATTTTATTTTTGGAAGATGCTCCCTTTCAAGCTTGAATGGTCTTACATACCTGGGTTTTCAGTTCACAATCATCCCAACAATGTTTTTTTTAAAAAAAACGCAAAACTTACTACCCCTACTACACACCCCATAGTCTGTCTAACCCCACTGTGGCTACAGCGTTATTCCAAATAAGCAAACTTCTGGAGCTGATGGGATTTCTTTCCTCCTCCTTCAGAATCTTCCATATACATGCACGTGCGTTTGAATTCATATCAGGTGTCAGTGTACACAATCAGATTTTATAAGTGATTCACTAGCAAATAATTTTGCTCTCTTGTGTTAATATAGCACAATGGCCATATAGTGTGGTGGTTAAATATGCAGTGGGAGTAATGGATAAAATGAAATGCCGTATTATGGGAATATAAGTGTTGCTCAGACCCTGAAGGAAGGAGTAACTTAAGACCTAATACCATCTGTTCTTCAGTTGTTTGCTACAGAGGGATACAAAACACTTATTCAGGAACTCTGAGGAAAGCAGATAGGAGAATGCAGGCTCAAATAACATTTGTGGGTGTTTTCTTATTTGGCTATTTTTCTGTGAATTCAATCTGATCTTAATTCCTGACTTCTTAAAGGAAAATTAAACATGCTTTAAGTAGTATTTGAGCCTATTATGAATCTCTGCAGCACTTTGGTAAAGTTAATTTGAATTTAATGTATTTTTTTGGTTAGGTAAGCAAACTCAAAACTGCTTTGATTTCTAGCATTTTCTAAGAAAATGA
Organism: Anhinga rufa; assembly: GCA_013400875.1. Lineage (NCBI taxonomy): Eukaryota > Metazoa > Chordata > Aves > Suliformes > Anhingidae > Anhinga > Anhinga rufa. Next base: position 12,264 of record VZTV01099517.1, read on the forward strand.
AAACGTGAAAGGAAATGGCATTTTTGCTACATACTAGTCCAGGGTTTTTTTTTTGCAATGCTTTTTTTGAGGAAAGCTCCACTGTAGCTGGTTACTAAACCTACCAATTAGCCTTTCTCAAATTCTAAAAGTCCTGCTGCAGTCTAGCTCTCCTGAAAACTACTTAAAAGGCTTTTTGTTTCATCTTAACCCAGAGAATTTGAATGTAAATCTGTATGGATGATGGCTGACCTTTTTTCTAGCTATGTTTATACTTTTGGGGAGCTATCTTACCTTTTCCATTAACTATTTAGCAAAGTATGGGCCTTAAATGGTGGTTCTGTACTGAGCACAGTAGTGTTGTTCCATGTAGTCCTATATTAGCAGGCCTTGTCCAGATACCATTGTCAGTGTGTTTCAAGTGCTTAAAACTGTCTAAAACCTGGTAAGACTGAACAGATGGTGGAAGGTTTCTTTAGCTAAATAATCAAAAATTGTTTCTATTCTATAAAGTAAAGCTTTATTAAAAAGAACAAATGACAGTTGTTTGCTTCTTACATGGAGAACTGAGTATTTATTTTCCAAAAGCAGTATAAAACAGGCATTGCCTCTGTCTGCTTCTGAAATGGACGTTCCTTTCTCTTGCTGCATGTGCTTGAAGGATTAAAATGATGGTGTTTATTCCAGATTTTGGTACAATAAGCAGCTTTTTAACATTGCTTTTCTTGATGCTGTCTGGATTTTTTCAGTTAGAGCAACATTTCGGGTGACCCATTGTACTTGCTGGAGCTAATACAGCGGTGGTGGTTGACTGAGCAGAATCAATTTTGTCTGTTAAAATAGAACAGTGTAGAAGGGGGGGGTGGGAATCGCAAAATTTCTGGCGGATGTACCTCGTTGCTGCAGGCCCGTGCAGTGCTCTGCTGAAATATTTGATAAAATCTAGATCTTGTAATCTGAGTCCACGTAGGTTTGTTTTGTTCTAGGCTTCACTGATTAATTAAGGAAAATTGCCATGGTTATGTGCATTTGAACTCATTTTGTTTCTTTTTCATATCAGTGTTTGTCTTGAAGATTGTATATAATAAAGCAATAAAATGAACTTGCTTTTCTCTCAGTTACAATGAGACTTGAATTGCCTTCGATTACTAATGGAGGATGAGAATATCTTGTCCTTTGGCAAACAGTGTAATCGTGACTAACATGGGTGGTTTTGCATGTACTTAATGTTGTTTGTGCATATATAAAATTAAAAGTAGAAGTAGAGAAAATACACAACCACTTGTATTAAGCCACAGGATATAGGATAAAATGAATTGGTGAGAACAACCTAGAATGGTTGCTTTTATAGGCCACCTGTGATCCAGGCTCTTTAGGTTATGTTCTCCCTTGTGTGGTGTGTTTTGCACATGCTCCTGGGGATGTAACATCAGTCCCTGCTGCCCTCCAGGCTTCTCGTTTTATTTTTGCACAAGTTGTAATAACTTGTGTAACATCTTTTATTGACCTCAATGAATTTAAAAAGTCATTGTGGTGGTTCAGCCTAAGCGAAGCCTGTGAGGTCCAGGAATTTTCAGCACAGGCAGATGGGGGGCAAGTGAGGGGGGGAAAGCATCATGCGATGTTTGGGAGTTATTTGTGTTGTAAGGGTCTCGTTAATTTGAAGCTCTTGTAGCACTGTTCTAGGAAACATGGGGATTTTTCTGTAACTTCCCTCTAAAAAAAGTGAGAGGAAAGCTTCTGCTGATAATCTGCTGGTCCTCAGATGTGTGGCAGACTCTTGAACTGGACTAAAGTTATCTGAAGGAAGTTTGAGCAACAGATTCTTCTAAGCTGCTGAGAGCTTCTGAGCCCCATCGGTGTGCAGTAGCAGTGATCACTTAGTCTTTAAATAGAAAATTAATTTTGGAGTCTTCATTTCAGACCTTAAGGACCGTCTGCTTAAGCTGGTTTCAGACCTGAATCAGGCAGCAGGTGGTGAACTCTGGCGTCTGGGGCTGGTTCCTATGAAGATGGAGAGTGCGGCCTGTACCCTGTTGTTAGGCATGCTGCCAGCAGCGTGGGCAGTGAGCTGCATTAGCTCAGGGCAAGGGTGCAAAAGAGCAGTATGCTGATGGAGAAGGCTCCATCCAACAGCTGGATGCTCCATCTTCACACCTGTGAACTCCCTGGGAGGGAGGTGAGACCTGTCACTAGCTAGTCTGCTGGAGGGGTGTCCTACCCAGCAGGCTCCGATGTTTCCTCTTGGGATTCACTTCTTATCTGAGAATGGAAGAATCTCCTGTCTTGGAGGCATGAAGTCACAGGAGGTGTGCTCCTCACCCTTCCCTTAGCTGCAAGTGTAGTAGTTTGGAGGCTTTGGTAAAGGCTCCAATGACCGCTGCAGGTGGGGATAGGAATGTGGAATGCATCTCCCCTGTACATTAAGTCCTTTGGTATTGCAGCTGTGGGAGGGGAGATGAGCAATCCCTCTTCTAGGTATCATGTAAGAGGAAAGTTGGTGCTGTCAACCAGCTCTTCCACAGTGTGGTAGGTGTGCTCTGCAAATGTCCCTTGGCCTCACCTATTTGAGGAATGGATGAACAGTTCATTTCTGCATCCTAGCTGTGTTTACATACAAGATGGGCACTGACCTAAGTTAAGACTGAGGCCACATGGGGTGTATGTGGGAGACCTTAGCTTCTGCAGGCACCTCATCTTAAGGAAAGGCATGGTGCCTCCAGTACACTGGCAGCTGGAGGACTGGGTGTCAGAGCCACAAGTGCTTTCAGGAGAGAGTATTTGGACTCGGGTCAATTTTATGCCTTATTTTTATAGTCTCATGTTAAACTAAGCCAACTGGATAGTTTAACATATCTGATACAAGATACTCCTACAAAGGCACCCTGCGGTTTCTTCTAGGCTATAGACAACTCTGTGAATCCTTGTAGGGGGAAGAGGATTAAGCATTCTTTTCAAAGTATAGAAGAAAGAAACTTGTAGCAAATATCTGTGGTTGGGAGAAGGAAATGAAGTGAAACCTCTTTTTAACTCTCTGGAATAAACGGTAGATATTTTGTGAGGTTTTTTGTGTGGCTTGACTCCTTGAATGCCTGTTCCCTCTCCACCCCGCCTCCTTGAGCATTTGGCCAAAGGCTGTACTCCTATGTATTGGGTTTGCATGGTAAGGTTTGGGTAGCAGGGGGCTACAGGGGTGGCTTCTGTGAGAAGCTACTAGAAACTCCCCCTGTGTCTGATAGAGCCAGTGCCAGCCGGCTCCAAGGCCGACAGACCCGCTGCTGGCCAAGGCCGAGCCCATCAGCAACAGTGGTAGCGCCTCTGGGATAACATGTTTAAGAAGGGGGGAAGAAACCCTGCACAACTGCAGTCAGAGACAGGGGTGAGAATATGTGAGAGGAGCAGCCCTGCAGACACCAGGGTCAGGGAAGGAGGAGGGGAGGAGGTGCTCCAGGTGCCGGAGCAGAGATTCCCCTGCAGCCCCTGGTGAAGCCCATGGTGAGGCAGGCTGTGCCCCTGCAGCCCATGGAGGTTAGCGGTGGGCAGATATCCACCTGCAGCCCGTGGAGGTCCATGGAGGAGCAGATATCCACCTGCAGCCCGTGGAGGCCCATGATGGGCAGATATCCACCTGCAGCCCGTGGGGACCCCACGCCACAGCGGGTGGGTGCCTGGAGGAGGCTGTGACCCCGTGGGAAG
>VZTV01099528.1:0-12221 GCA_013400875.1 Anhinga rufa
ACCATGGCAAGAGGAAAACAAAAATACCCCTAGATCTCAGATCTGAGGAAGGAATTTTCCCAACCCCCAAACCTAGCAACTGGTATAAGTTGTTATATTGATGACCAAAGCTTAGAAACATGTTTTTAATAGACAGTTTAACAAGCATTATTTAACCTCGGGTAGCCTGACACGCACTTGTGTGGATACACATTAGACACAGAACTTCTTCCAGAAGGAGAAGAAGAGTCTTCTAGATCAGTCTGACCTTACTTTAAAGGTTAAGTGATGATAAATTCACCATCCTGGTCTTATTCTGTTTTTTTTCAGGCCGAATTTCTTATCTTTGACATCTCCAGCATTTTGTTACGCCTCTTTTAATTATGTTGAAAAATCCTACACAATCTATGGGAAAATACTTATAGAGTAGGATCCAAACCGTTTCTCAACCTTTTTTTCAAGAAGCCAAATAACATTATATTCTTCAATCCTTGCATGGATTTCATGGCCCTTCTCTGAATTCACTCAAGAATGTGGACATGGGCTACATGATCTTCAGGTTGAAGAGCTTTTCTACACCTGTTGGAAAGGAAACAAAGATAAATTTACTTTTTCAAACCGAATTTACTGAAAACAAATAATGGATTATAGGTGAGATATACAGCTTATCTGTACAAGAGAATGGAAGTATTAATGGAGTTTCTACATGTCCTCGCTTTGGTCTGACATCTTAAGGGGTATTTTCAAACATATACTCCTGTTATCATTTTTGTTACCTATTTCTTGCCTTCCAAATTAAAGCAATACTGGAAAAATCCTTTTACCATTTAAACTTGATTTGTTCTTTGAGTTTCTTAAGTGATTGTTTGGAAGTTGTCTTCTGTTTGTTTAACAAGTTCAAAAAAAATAAAAAGTGTGCTTACAAAAGCTTCCTCCCCTTTGCCTCTTGCAGACTCCTGAATAAATTAGAAAATTATAACAATAATAAAGAACATAAACTTATATTACATATGGCAGCTATCAAATGTGTGTTTTGAGATGAGTCAGACTTTAGCATGAAGCCCTGCTGTGCAACCTTTCAGTCTGATCGTAATCTCATCTAGTAACAGTTTCACTAACACTACAGACAGCCTTTTCCCAAATTTCTGCCTTCCAAAACCAAGTCTTAAAACTTGGAGGTATAACCTGTATGCTAAGTTTTCAGACATTTTATCTGACCTCTCACACTGAAATGCATTTTTTTTGCATGATCACTGTTCAGACAGTGGCATAACAGTGCTATCTGCTCGGTTGTCTAGTCATTTCCAGCTAACGCCTCCCAGTCTATCACGATTCTGACAGCTGCTGAGCAAATATCTGGTACAATAACAAGATTATCTATTTCCTGTGTGGTTTCTGCTTTCAACATTTGAATGTATCAATATGTGCTACTATTGTTGTTTCCCTATGTGTATGACTTGGTACATATGTGCAATGAATTTTCGGGGGGAGTCAGTCTTATCCACTTTCATATAGAGGACTCCTTGAGTCTCTAAAGTTTATCGCTCTTGGGATGTGCCCCAATACCTGGATTCTGCTATAGTTCAGAAGACAAAAAGCGCTGGGGCACAACCATGAGGAAAGAGAATAGCTCCAAATTGTTATGAAATAAAAAGGCCTGGACACTGACAGTGATGGAAGTCAGCAAAAAAGCTTATTCAGTTCTTAGGTACAGCAGTCTACATATCCAAATTGCATTAAACCACAGTCATCTTAAATTTAGTGTAGCTGTGATGTCACTCCTTTACTTTGCTGTTTTCCCAGTCAGAGATTATAAACCTGCGTTATCTCAGATTACTATGGTGTATTGAAGTTGCTTTATCTGTGGAGAAATGACTCACTGATTTTCTAATTTATGAGACATCAAAATAAGTGCATGCATTTAGGACAAAGTGATTTCAAAGACCTTTGCTGTACAGAGTGAACAGAAACAGGATGGTTGTGCTTAAACTCAGTGTTGGCCCAATGACAGGACAAGGGGCAACGGGCACAAGCTGGAACACAGGCGGTTCCACTTGAATATGAGGAAAAACTCCTTTCCTGTGAGGGTGCCAGAGCAGTGGCACAGGCTGCCCAGAGAGGCTGTGGAGTCTCCTTCCCTGGAGACATTCAAACCCCGCCTGGATGCGGTCCTGTGCCCCCTGCTCTAGGTGTGCCTGCTCACGCAGTGGGGTTGGACAAGGTGATCTCTGGAGGTCCCTTCCAACCCCTACCATTCTGTGATTCTGTGATTCTGTAATCTCAAGGATTTTTCAAGTATCTTCAAGAGATGCTGAAAAATATTATCAAGGTAAATGACAAATGAATACTTTCTCCTTTGTTAGAAGGTTTTTCTTCTTTAATGAAAATGGAATTGTGGTACTTATCTATTCTAACTGAAACTGGAAATAGAAAAAAAAAACCCAACCAACTAAGTTTCTTCTTCCAAATCTTTACAAGATTGTTTCAATTTTTTTAAAGTTTTAAAATACTTAAGAGTTTTCAGAACTAAACATAAAATTCAGAGGTTAGGTATGCATCTCAGAACTGAATTCCCCATGAATCCTGTGTTACAGGTACATTAACTACCTGTGCAGTAGCATCTACTGAGCAGTCATTTAGAAATTAGGTTTAGATCCTCTAAAGGTCATTAGGCTGGCAAATCTGATAGCTACATGAAATGCAGTGAAAAAACAAATGTACATGTCAGTAGCCAGGAACTGATGAGTCAAGACTGACATTAAGGTTTTACTGAAAAAAAAGTTGCTGTTCTTTCCAGAAATAAGGCAGTCATTGCCTGTTCATCTACTTTTGAGCTGAAAACCAGATATACAGTGAACTCTCCAGTCTTACCTTGTGAGAGGCCAGGGTGCTGCATACATCTCTGGAAAACATGTTTTGCCAGGCAAAGGGGAAACATGAGGATGGAAGCTGTGTGCAATGTCTCACATAGCAAGACCACTCTGGACGCAGACTGAGTTTGTCATCTCAGAAGGCAGGGCTTTCCTGAGCCCAGCAGGCTCCTCATGGTATGACACCAAAAGGAGTGTGATGGCCTCACAAATTGGTAAGTGAAGTGCAGGCTTGAAAGATCTTGCAAAACGCCTGTGTGGAAGTGCCGTGCCTCGTGTATGGAGAGAAACACAAATTCCCCCTGGGAATCAGTCGCCCAGCCCTAGGGAATGAATTCACAATGCAGTATAGTTATGGACTTACCCAGACTTAATTAAAATGTAATAGCAGTATGTAAGTAATGTATATTTAAAGGATAGCAGGGCTCAAATTAAAAGTTTTTTTTTTCAAAATTATGTGCTTTTCATAGATCATGTGGTTGGAAAGGCAATGGGAAAAGAGACCAGACATGGGTCATATCTCCCTGTGCAAACAGATGGGCTTCTGTCAAAATGCAGGTATTGCACTTCGCTTGTAATACATCAAGGTACTTGACTCCCTGGGTGCCTTGACTTTGCATTTACAACCGTCTTTACTTTCATAGTATAGGTTCTTATAGTCATATAATTAAAAATAACACATTAAACCAATGAATTATAGTGGCAGCTCAGTTTTCTGAGACCATATAAATTAATCACTTTCTTATCCTTCTCTGACCTTGCTTCAGTAAGTAGGTAGGATGAATTCATTTGACATTTACTCTCTGCCAACTTTAGTTCCTGAACATCCTCTGCAAAGCAGCAGATTAATACTTCAGGGTTAAAGTGTGATGTAGACAACACAGCTGCACAAGAGACGAAAAGGATAGGAAACCCTCTTACCACACTTTCTACCACCCACCAAAAAATTAGCGACAAGACCCAGCAAACCTTATTCCTGTCAGCCTTGATTGGGTGGGAAAGGGGTTGACAGCTGATTTCAGTTCTGTCCCTGAAGTATCATGGCTTAACAAGTGGGGACATTCAACAGCACACTGCTGCTTTCCTCCACATGGCTTACTTTGGGGTGGGGATAGGGTGGCAAGGGAGGGCAGTGCCTTTGAAGGATTGTGCAGTTATGCACAGATCATTGCTCAGCGCTTTCCCTAACCTCAGAACAAACACTGTTCACATAAGCATGACTTTAATAGAACTTGAAATAAGAAAAACATGACAAAAGAGAATTAATAGAAACTGTTCTAACAGAAATAACAATTAGATGCTACTTTAAAATTGCTGAGACTCATTTTGTCTTTCTGATGTTGCTTGGGAGAGGAACTGCAATAAGTAATAAACTATTAACAATACAGAGGAAAAAACAACACCCACTCTATCTGATGTTTTGCCATGAGGATCTACTGGCTACCAACACAAAGCTTTTCAGGTCACTGTGTTCCATATTTTCCTTGTGAAATGTACTGTGCACTTCGGTCACTTGAATAAATCTGTGTATGCAGTTTCCTAATAAATTTTTTATTTTATTGCCTAATAAAAGGGACTTTAAAGACCATGTGGATCTGTTATTGAAGATTCTGGGCTTAAAGAGAGAACAATTTTATAGAAGCACAAGGGACATGGTATTTGTTATGAGAGTAGAGCCTACACCACATCATACTTTCTGCACAGCAGATGTAGAACAAAATGATGCAGAGAAATGGTTGGAGACAGACCCCAGCTAGCCCTTGGCACTGAAGGAGTAGGAACAAGACCAAGTAAAAGGAGCCTTTCCCAAGTTTTGGTCTGTGCAAGGTCAGCTTCCCTCAAGCCCCCTGCTCACCAGGGTCACCTGGACTTACCGACCCCTCTCCTGCAGCACGACCTCTGCTCACAGCTCTCAGCAGCCGTGTTGGGGCAGCACAGGCACCTCTCTGACCAACAGCCCCGACTGGCTCCTCTCAGCCTCAGCTTTGGCAAACTGAGCTGAGCAGCAGCTCAAAGCTGTGCCCTTTCCCCATCCTGCCAGTGTGCACCTTCACCCTCTGGCTCCAGCAGAGAGAGAAGGGGGACCTATGGGAAACCCCCAGCAGGACAATGATGCCCTGTTACAGGCAGCCCAATTTCAGGTGTTGGTTTAACCCCAGCCGGCAACTAACTCCCACAGAGCCGCTCGCTCACTCCCCCCGCAGTGGGATGGGGGAGAGAACCAGAAGGGTAAAAGTGAGAAAACTCCTGGGTTGAGACAAAGACAGTTTAATAGGGAAAGCAAAAGCCACACACACAAGCAAAACAAAACAAGGGATTCATTCACTGCTTCCCATGGGCAGGCAGGTGTTCAGCCATCTCTAGGAAAGCAGAGCTCCATCACGCATAACGGTTCCTTGGGAAGACAAACGCCATCACTCTGAACATTCCCCCTTCCTTCTTCTTCCTCCAGATTTATATGCTGAGCATGAGATGTCATATGGTCTGGAATATCCCTTTGGTCAGCTGGGGTCAGCTGTCCCAGCTGTGTCCCCTCCCAGCTCCTTGTGCACCCCCAGCCTTGTTGCTGGTGGGGTGGGGTGAGAAGCAGGAAAGGCCTTGACTCTGTGTAAGCCCTGCTCAGCAATGACTAAAACATCCCTGTGTTATCACACTGTTTTCAGCACAAATTGAAAACATAGCCCCATACAAGCTACTGTGAAGAAAATTAACTCTATCCCAGCCAAAACGAGCATACTACCTTATCATCTAGAATGGCGTACAGCTGCTCCTTCCCAGGACCAGAGCAAGATTAATTACTGAGTGTTTCCACTTCTTTTTTTTTTTTTCATTATTTATTACTGCCTTTTTCTGACAAACATTAGTATTAGGATTTCTTCTATACCTTCTACATTTAAAAAATGGACTTAGATTGTACTCAGCCCTGCCAGCACATTTTTCTCCCTGATCTCTTGTTCTGCTTCATAATTTCTAATTTAGAGCAGTCATGGCATTTATTGTCTCATTATATGTTATGGAGTAGGTTCTCCTTTTTACTTTGCTCTTGGCTGAAAAAAAGAATCCCCAAACCTCTGTTTTAGTGATGCAGTTTAGTTCCTAATAAAACAGACCAGCAAAACTGTAAAAGCAGGCCAAGCTGGGGAATAGAAGGAGGAACAAGCAGGCAGAGTCTGGAGCTTTTTTTACTAACATCACTGTGCAGGTGGCATGTTGTGAAACTGTTTGTGGGTACTGGTTGCTTTTACCATGAGCTTTCTCTTCTTCTGTGCCAAGATGAATAAAGACAATAGTCTCACCTTCACCTGCCACTTCACAGCAAATCGTAATGCCTACCCAAGCACTCAGAAAATTAGCAAAATTCATCTTAAGTCAGAGTAACTGTTTCCAAACTGTGCTTGGTGTGAGAGTCACTGCTTCTGTTTCAGGCCTGATGGAGCCCTTGAGTGAATGCTTGTCTGTATTTCCTGATTGTGATAATTGTTTAAGTACAAGTATTACCTCTCCCTACAAGCTTTGCATTTCCTAAAACTGTCTCTGGGAGCCTTAAGAATTAGAGGGCAGCTAAAGGGAGCAGAAATATACTTATGTGTGACTATGCAAAAAAAAAACAGATAACAATCAGCACTTAAATAAATCAGCACTGGCTGAAATTATTTGCTGGTTATCCCACCTTCCCCCCTTCTCCAGCTCACAGCTGGCAATGCTCTGATGGTATTTACCAGGTCCCTGCTGATATTGATTGCCATTTATAACAATGTGCTCCCTTCGAATGTGAACAACCCAAGATACAAAGACAATTTTGAACTCATGCATGGTGCATGGACTGAGACTCCATAGCCTCACATTGGCTTCTGAATAATACCTGTTATGAAGAACTAGAGGGATAGCACCAATCTCACGTGTTTAATGTAAGTTGTCCTTAGTGCTGGATTCAACCATGCCTCCTCCTCACTCACCTGTGACCTGTTTCACGCCTGTAGGAGTCTTTGCAAAACAAATTGGCTCAGTCACCCATATAAAGTGCTTATCTGTACTGCCAGCTTCAGCATCTCCTGGGGGTTATCTTTTTAAAAATACTTAAGTTATTCAGCCTGAAACCATCAACTAGTTTAGTCATCCTATGAAATCATTCTCCAAAACACAGGAAACTTGCCATAAAATAGAAGACCCCTTAAGAATTTCTGTTCAAGGAATCAAACGTAACAAGATACTTTGTCCAGGTGCCATAAAATGACTTGCCCTCACTGAAACAAGTAATTTGGTGTTGCTTACATGACTGATTTGCCAGCAAAACCATATTATTGTCTCTGCCTAGTGAGCTGTGTGACATCAATGGGCTGAGTCAAATGTGAGGGACCCTGCAAAAATGTAACCCCTTCTATTGAATAAGCTGTGAAACTTTCCATTTGTTCATCTATATCTCTGGCATACGTTGTAGCTATAACTTAAAATCAATGATCTGTTTGAAGTGTTAAGCTGTACATCCAGGTAACTTGCCATAGGGAAGAGATTATGCCACTGACACAGCATTCCCAGAAGACATCTTGTGTGAAATAGATATTAATCAAAGCAATTCCAGCACTTCCTGGAGGGCAGCAGACTATACTTCATCAAGTATTGCTCAAACCAGTACTGACCTGTGCACACTCTCAGCTGTGTACACAGGGCGGCTCTTGCAATTTCAGCAGCTAAGGAATAGGCCAGTTGCACATAGCGACAAAGCTGGGGTGCTCTGATAAAATTTCCAGTGAATTTCAGTTTGTCAGAGATGTTCTCCTTCTTTCCTTCCAGCGGAAGTATTATTTGAAGGCTAAAAAAAGTGCTTGAAATCATCACATTATATCACATGAGACATAAGAAAGAGAATGTAGAAACCAAACTAGATTTGCAGCTCATTAAATGCCACTGCTCTTAAAATGCACGTGCTCCTCTCATTCTGATTTTGCTGCCTGGCTGTGCCTCTGTGCATCACTGTCAGCTAGAGGATGAGCTTTCTGAAGCATCCATAGGGCATCCACTTTGTTCACTTGGCAATAATTTCAGCGGTTATTACCCAGCAATAATTTATAGTAGTCTAATACAGTAAGCTAAGGAGCAATGAATGATATTTTTACAAGCTAGTTTTTCATCATCACTTTGTGTTTCTATGACCTGTTATGCATTTGACAAGCAAGCATTTAACCTTAAAAATGTTTGTCTCCTCCACCCACAGCAGGACAGAATGATAAGGTAAATGAACTCCTAAAAAGGCTGCACTCAAACCTGTGAGGAACCTAAATTATCCTTTTTTACACTCATCCTTATCCTTCTGCAGTAGTGTGATGGAGACGGGCGTTGTTCAATAAAAGCCAACAAGACATGGTTTATCACAGGTTATCACACTGAAGTACAGGCAACTTATTCAGCTGTGCTCTTTTTTGCCTTTTCCTGGTTGTTTTCTGCATAGAAATTATAAAACTACTTATAGTTATTTTACAACCTTAAATTTGATTGCTTCATAAGACTTCAGAACATTTAAGCACTTTAACAATGATGAAATATCAGGTTAAGATGTATTTCTGTCTTACGTGGCTAAAAATGTGTCTTATTCTTTGGCTTCTGATTTTCTCTGTCTGATTATTACACCTCACCAGCCGTATGGTATGTGTGGTGGTTTTGGGTTGTTTGGCTGTTTTTTTTTTATATTACAGTGTCATACCTGGGCCCAAACCAGTCAGTCTGCAGAGCAGATTGCTCATCTGTATTTCAGTGAGGCCTTCTAAAGTACTCCACAAGAGGTAAGGAACAAATCCAGTGCCATACTGACTTCCAGAGACTTTTTTAGAATTTTTCCAGGCTGAACCACTGATATCATAACAAGTACCATGAGGTTAATTATTGTTGCTTGGCTGCCTGTTGCTTTGATATCAAGAATCAAGTCACCCTGTTGGACCTTCATTTTGCCTTAATTTTTACATCTGTGAGGCACAAGTTATATCACATTTATCTTTGTCTAAATATATTCTTAGTCTGCAGCTTAAATTTTTGAATCCTATATCACTATTCAAAGGAAAGGGGATTGAATCAAAAGCAATTATATTGTTTCTGAGCCTAATCCATGCAAAAAACCACTTCTGACACTTTTTTCATTCATTAAAATCAGCAAAAAAACAATTTTTTCTTAGCATTGTTTTTAAGCCTTTCAGATTCCTAACTGAAGTTTGCAGTCATGCTTCACAGTCCACATCTGAGATTTCAAGTACCCTGCTGCTGTTTTTGTCAGTCTAACTTTCTTCTAAGAGCTTCCTAAGTATCTTTTATTGTAGCTGATCTGTATATACTTTTCTCTGATTTCCAGAAACCATGTCAAGCTGACCTAATCAAATATGACACTGGATTCTTTGCGAGAGCTGTCTCTGTTAGGAAGGTGTGCTAGAATTTTCAGTGGGTATGGTTTCAACCTCTTTTGCCCTCAGATAAATTAAAGTGCTTTTTAACATGTACACACTGCCCTGTGCTATTGGGGTAGATGGCTATACAGTATCTGCCCATCTGTCTACTTTTATCTCCATTATTACAGTAACTGAGTTCTTCACAAGCACTGAAGAATGTATTGTTCCTCAGAACACCCTGTGACTTTAAAGTAGGAACTTCATTATGTCTGTGGGGAATGAATGGACAAGACAGATTAAGGGCCAAATCCTAAAGGTACTGAAGGCTTGCAACACTGAGATGAACAGTATCTAGGGGCACTGACCCAGAGGTAATCTTGTCTCCAGGTCAGCCAGCCCTGGGAGAATTAGGCACTCGTGGAACTGATCCTAAGAAACCTCTGAAGCTAGTGAAGATTTAATTTCAGAAGGAGGAGGTGGACCTTAAATACCTCTGCAGGTTCCTGCTCTGGTGAGTATCTACACTTCACACAACAAAAATAATAGAAATTATTGGAAGGTACTAATCTTAAATACCTAAAAAGTTAGCCTATACCTAAGGTATAGGAGGGGGAAACCTGGGTTGAAAGCACGAAACTGGACAGAACAGGGATCTAAACCAGGTTTCCTACATGCCACACATAGGTCTACCCTAGCAAAAAGAAGACCCTTGTTCTTCCCCAGTGCTTGACTAGTTGTTCTACCTAGTAGGATTTTCAGTTAAGCATTTCTGAGGTCCATAGTAGCTCATTTGCTGTAGGATTGTATCAGTGCTTGTAGCACAGTAGCTTTGTACGCTCTGTGGGGTGCTTAGAGACCTAAGGGGTTAGGGGACTAAACAGTGCTTTCTCAGATCATCCATGGCATCTACCTCGACTATGGCCTTTGTTGTATAAAAGAGATATCAGATGCCCCATGTCTACGGGAACTGAACCAGGCCTTCTTAATGTGACCTGCCTTACCCCTGAGCACATATACCTAATTATCTGTGCCAGTAGAGATGATGAAAAGGAGCATACAGTTTTCGCTGAATTTCTGATTATCTTTCTCAGTATTAATTGGTGTGAACTGGTGGAGCCATTATTGCCAGTTGGATGTTTCTTCATTAAAATCTAGGACAGAAAGCTGAGAATAAGTTAATATTGATACCTCTGTATAAGTCACCTGTTTCTACATGCTCCATAGCCTTCAGCCAAAAATAGTTTCCCCTAATCGTGAAAGAAAATTATTTTAGAGATTTTTTAAAATAACTATTCATTTTCACCATTACATTGGTACTATGAATTGTTTGCAAGTTATTCACACTGCTTTTGGTGACATGTTTGCTGTTTTTCTGTAGTCATATCATGCTATCCAAAATAAATTATTTTGTATCTGCTTTATGAAAGGATGACTTCCAAATCTGTCTTTGTTTCAGTAAACATTTCTGAACGTATCATCATTGCCATGTCATATGCTCAAGCTAAGGCAGCTAGAGAACTATTTTCTTTTCAGTTTTATCCTCCTGGTTTAAATATCTGTAGACTGCTATACTGGAGAGAACCTGTTGATGCTAAGAAATCAGATTAAATTATCTGGAGTAGCACTGTGTAGAATCCAGCATCCAACTGGCCAAGAAGGAACAACAGCTGGAAGGGCTGAGACTGCAGTCAGCAAATGGATTCCCTAATGTCTTGTTAGCCTTCTGCCCTAGAGAAATCTGGCAGTGTGCTGAAAGATACTGCTAAACCAGTGCTCAGGGACCTTAAGCAGCTAGACTGATGGTGGGAGGATCACTTGACTAGCATTTCTCCCTAACTGTTATTTTTTTTATATAATCCCCTTCCTTCACAAGTGTCTTCATTAGCATTTTCAACCATTTAAAAGTATTGTTTTTTAAAGGAAAAATCCTATGTTACATTTTCTAGTTGCTGCCTTTCTCAAATGAGTGGATACAGTGGAAGATATCATGACTTTGTTGGGACTCTTCGGTTACTTTGTCTATCATCTGTACCAAAGTAGCCTTCTTTAGTAAAACAGGAACTGTGCAATTAACTTTAAAAAGTTTTTTTTTTTGTTGATGACTGCATAATAGAGCATAAGCTAAGAAGGCAGCTTGCAAACTATCTTTTTCTTCTAGATAGCCAAGTAGTTTTCATTGATGCTAAGAATATATTGGGGAAACAACCCCAAATCCAAGAGGTGTAATTTCACAGCACATTTGAACCTAGACTTAGGAGAACAACCATAGAAAAGGATGCTTAATTCTGCAATAGTGGCCAAAGAGTGGAGGAGAAAACCAGAAAACCAAAAAATATAAATTGGGCATATGGAAGCACCAGATGGATGTTCGCTATATTCTAACATTTCACAATGCACAGGCTATTGCTAAACCTACAGCAAGGAATGTTCCCTTTACAATATCTCACACTTTACAACAGCCCTTTTGCTGAGATGCATTATTGATGAAGCTGGCATAAAAATACAAATGGGAAATGAGCATGGAGTGAGAGCAGGTTTTGTAGGAAAAAGCTCTTACAATGTTTGTGAGATCTAGAGAAATATCTACTAAAGTTGCTGGGTTTATTTCTTTTGGATATTTTTTTCTTTCCTTTAATAGAGAAAAGTGCCCAGGCTGTATCTTTAATAAATCTAATTTCAACCTTAATAATTCATTGTTTTCCTTAATCAGATGGCTACCTGGATTTGCTCCCTTAACATGCTCCACCTATAAGTTGAGGCCGATACACATCATTTCTCCAGGACAAAAGCTGTTCAAAAAGAGACCAACAACTGTTTTTTGTTTGGTTTTGTTTATTTGTTTTTTTTTTTCTGTCATGTGGCAATGACCTTTTAAGCAATTCAGAAACAGCAACTGAAATAAATACTGTATATTCTTTCCATGCATCCTCTGGAAAGGCATTTTTGCTGTTCAGATCTAGAAGATACATGATAGCGCAAATTATAGAATCACAGAATCATT
>VZTV01099541.1:1505-14896 GCA_013400875.1 Anhinga rufa
TGAAATAGAGTATCACACTTTCCAAATCTGCTGCCTAGTTGCTTGTATGATAATATACCCTGGCCCATTTTAGTAAGAAAGAAGGGTTGTGTCAGAAGAACCATATTCCTACTATTTAAACTAACCCAGCTTATTTTTACTCTTAATGGGTAAGAAATTGCTTATGTCACAGACCTTCAGGCAAACAGCAGTGCTGGCAACCTCTGCCAGTATAGGTGGAACTAGAACAAGACATGCATCTAGACTTAATGTTCAGTTTCAGAAAGCTACATAGTNTTACTCCAGTATTAATCCGAATATCATATTGCCAGTTTTAAAATGTGAACAGAAATATCCCTTTGCTTCAGAGGAATCTTGTGAATACCAGATGGTTGATATCTACAAACCTTTTGTACATCCATGTTAAGCACCACAAAGGCCTGTGAAATTAACAGTTCTGTGTTCATTCTGTGCTAAGGACAGAGAGCAGAAAAAGCACTGACTACTCTTTAAATCATGAAAAAATTATAAATAATAGCTTTGCACTAAATGTATACAATCGTTTAATTAATATATTTTGTTATATTAAAACACATATACAAACAACTATAACAGCTGCTAATTTTAAAAAATTGCACAAGCAGCTGTGATTTCTTACTCTTAGGAGTAATCTTAGCAAAGCCACTTCAGCCAAGTTCTTTGTGATTAGAAGGCACTTGGACTAAATGACAATAGTCTGGACAAAACAATCTGGACTAAACCACAAGTATAGTGCATGGTGACAAATGGTATATGCACTGAGGAAAGACATTTGGGTTGGTATTTTCTGAATATTCTAAGTTTACAGAGTATTCTAAGAGCACAGTGTAACAGATGGATGGAGAGAGTGTGTCCTGATAAATTACATACACCTCTGTTCCTATTTGAAATTTAAATACCATGTTGATAGAAATTACCCTGTGAATAAGTTGCAGTACACGCTTACATAATCTTCTGCTAATGTGAACTGTAGGAAAAAATGCTTGCTGTTACCTAGAAGCATGACAGAGTGATTTGAATGCAAGTAAAAAGCAGTTAATACTGCCTTTGTAAACAGATTTTGATGGATTTAGCTCCACCGTTTATAAACCAAGAGACTAAACATAAAGTGCAATTAGGACACTGAATGTCTTCAGTACCAAATCCCTGTGAATTGCTACATGAAATATGGAAGCTGTCACTCAGAATTAATACTGCATTTTAGTATTTTATAAAAACAAGAGTTCTTTTCCCTACTATTGTCTATTAATACAGATTTTGGAAACATACCTTCTCCCAGTTGCTTGAAATGAAGTTATCCAGCACAGTGAATATTAGGCTGGGCAGCTGAAACTAAAGTCTGCTTTTAACTCTGATCTCAACTTCAGCTGTCACTTTGGGTAAATCCAGCTGCATCCAGACTGAAACTGGGAATGCGTCCCATCTTATGGATTTGGGTGTGCATCTTGACTACATAACGGGAGGAGACTGAGTGGGCAGTATCACCTGGAACTATCACGGGCAGGAAACCCAGTCACACAGGATGGAAACAACATCATGCAGTACAGGTGCAGCCTTCAACAATCTGTGTTGGACAAAACCAGCTAAATTCTAAAGCCTCTTTAGTGAGGAAAAAATGTGATCAACAGGTTAAGGACTAAAATTAAATAATCACTAGAACCATGAATCATAAGCTGCTGTAACATTCTGCAAAGTCTACTGTCCAATGTCAACTGACACACAGCTAGCTAGTTAGAAATCATGGCTAAAAAAGTTATTACTGCACGGCCCATATTTTATGTGCCCACTGACATGTGGCAGGAGCTTACATGAAATATACAGGCTTTCACAAACAAATGTAAAATCCTGTATTCTGACCCTCTCCTCAAAAATCTCACATTTCTACACTGCCTGGACAAATAGGTTGCCTCAAAATGCACATACTCAAACCTTTCCCCTGTGTTACTGCACTCACAGGGTCTTGAGAGGTCTTTAAAAGAGAAAGATCATAAATTGCCTTTTATTATGTAACCACAAGATTGCTCTATTGCACATCTTTCATAGTCTTAAAAAAATACAGATAATGGTAAGGTAGAATTGACTTTAAGGATTGAGAAATTTCTAAAGATGTTTGCAAATAAGTGTCCTACAGCACTGTGACATTTTCTTTTGTATCTCAGAGGCAGAAGAGATTTTAATTTAAATTACTCATTAATAGAAATAGTTTTATTACCTTTGTAAAGCCATTTCCCTCTGCAGAAAACTGTGAGATGGGCTCCCTCTAGAGTCTTAACTCTGATACAAACTTTGAATTATAAAAGATTGCATAGGTCATTTATATGCAACCAACATCCTACTTAGTTCCCTTCCAGAAAAAAGTTCTGAGATACCCTAGCGAAAAAAACCTTCACATGAACAGTTAAATAGGTTTATGTATTTGTACAGATCAATTAAATTCTTCATGTAGTGCAGTAAATTTTGCTCTTCCATGTATCTATCACAAGATCCAAATGAACTTTGAGATATTTCAAAAACCTGAAGCAAAGCTTAGCAGTGGAATCCTCCATCTGTATAAAAAAATAATTTATCTTTAAATAACACATTATGTATACGTAAAAACATCCCTTTCCCCTTGAACACCTCTTAAAGTTGTTTCAGTCATTCAAGTAGAACTCACTACAACCTCAAGTTTGATCTTGTTTGATTCAGGTCAGTTGATGCTTTCCTACTGGTATGAGCATGAGAACATGCAAACAGATTATTAGCTCCACAGCAACTAGAGAAGGGCATAAAAAGTGTGGGTGGACAACTTTTACCATCAACTAGTGAAAAACTTATTATAACCCATACTCATTGAAGACATATTTTTGTCTTCTAACCAGAAGACAGTGAATGTGGATGGGAGATGGTGAGCAACAGAGTGAGACTGCGCTGTGTCTTCCATCCCCCACCAAATATGTGAAGGAAGCAGAGCTGAAGCAGCATGGATGGGGGAGCAGGCTGAACCAGGAAAAAGACTGGCATTGTGCATTTTTCTTCCCTAACCAAAGGGAAATCACATTGTGAATCTCAGGATATAGTCCCTGACACAATTCCATGAGCTCCATGCAAATACATAGTACCTCTTTCTCCACAAGCAGCATTGATGAATGCTATGGACGAGGAATTTTACAACAACAAGCTGTTTCATTTCATTTTCTATAAACTGGTAAAACAAAAGAAACAAACATCTGAAATAAAACCTTCTGAAAATATAAAATCCTAGTGTGAATCTAGCACCTTCTCAGCCTTGTGTTTTTATGTTCTTTTGTTTTCCACTCATTGGGAAAGAAAACAAAAACTTTGCCTTCAGAAAAATATATTATATTGTAGATGTAACAACCTCTTGTAGAATGACAAGATTATTACTTCCTCATAAATCTGATTATTACAATGATGTAATTAACACAGCTGCACATATATAAATTACAACCAAAATAAACATGTAGATTAAAAATCTGTCATTGGCATATATATAAATCATAAATGCTTCCCTTACTTCCTAATGCTAGGTTTCCCACTTGTTTTGCTCTACAGTTCTAGATCTAAGTCTCATATTGTACTTAAAAAAAAAAAATTCAAACAAACAAAAAAACCCCAACTAGCACATCACTAGATTAAGATGATATTAAATTTTTTTTCAGAACAGTTAAGAACAGTTTTCAGACTTTTTTTCCCCACTGCACATTACCAGTTAACTTACATTTTCCCCTTGCAATGTACTAGGTGCATTGCTAGGGCTGACATCATAGTCATGCTCTGCAGAGTCTGGCAAGGAAAAGGTATAATGAGTAAAGAGTCTGATGCCTTGACTATCTCGCTCTTCTTTAAATTCTTAGGCTGAGCACAGAAAATTGTCTGTATAATCTCTTAAAAAACAGTGGCACTGCTTAGAAGAATATGCCGAATGGCATCATGCGGTGCTTTAGGCTTTTGATACCTATATGCCAGAGTTCAGTCAGTTAATAGGTCTACAGGCTTAGAGAGCAATATTCTAGAAAAGTTTCTAATTTTTTAAAATTACCTTATATTGTTGAGTAAGCACCAAGACAAATGGAAATAAATGTATTGTCATAGTTTCCTTTCTTTATGCTTCAGTCCAAAATTACATGTGTAATTACATCACATGAATTTTCATTACCAATGCAGTTAATAATTCCTTCTAGTTTCACCTATTAATAAAACAAGCTAGCATCTGTTACTATGGATTGGAAAGGATTATCAAATAGTACATACAACATCATATAAGTTTTCAAACACAAAATTCATTGAGGACCTTCTACAAAGCTCACTCTGCCTTGAATTCATATTAGCTTCCTTTCTTCATTCACAGGTCCTATAGCTCCCCACAGGCTGGGTAAAAGATGGTTTTTTGCAGTTTTTTAGCATGCTTGAAAAGCAAGTTTTTTAAAAAATAATCAAAGGAATGAATCACTATCAACGTAGTTTCTTCAGGGAGAAACCCTTTTGGTAGCTCCACTTTTCCTCCATCACCCTGGAAAAGAGAAGGCTCCAGAGAGACCTTATTGCAGCCTTTCAGGGGGCTTATAAGAAAGATGGGGACAAACTTTTTAGCAGGGCCTGTTGTGACAGGACAAGGGGTAATGGTTTTAAACTAAAAGAGGGCAGATGCAGACTAGGTATAAGGAAGAAATTTTTTACAATGAGGGTGGTGAGACACTGGCACAGGTTGCCCAGAGAGGTGGTAGATGCCCCATCCCTAGAAACATTCAAGGTCAGGTTGGATGGGGCTCTGAGCAACCTGATCTAGTTGAAGATGTCCCTGCTCACTGCAGGGGGGGTGGACTAGATGACCTCTAAAGGTCCCTTCCAACCCAAGCCATTCTATGATTCTATGATATTTTATTTAAAAGGGTTTCAGTCAACGTTCATCCCAAAACCTGAGTATACTGTATCCCACAATGCACCATCAGAAAGCATAGTAACATTTAGTCTGTGATTAAAATAATTTTATGACAACATCCTACAAAAAATATGTTCAAGCATGAATAAATTAAGTAGTTACTCTAAACCACTTGTCTACTGATTTCCTTAGGAAATCAGCAGCCACAGCAGCCAACCCACTACCCTACCTCCAGCAGGGTAACTTTGCAACTCCAAGCCCTTATTGCAGCTAGTCCAGCAGACTGGCCTGGGGCTGAGCTGAAGCCAGGCATTTAATATTCCTAACCCAAAACCAAGGCAGCACACTTCTGAGGGCTCTGATTTTTAAGGTAGATGGGATGGAGTCAAAGCAGAGGGATCTGAGCATTAAACTGCTGCATCCTAGCTGAGTCGAGCACCATGTTTTCTCCTTTCCTAGGAGGCAACAGTTATAAACATCCCTTTCAATTGAGCCTGGTAGGTTCTGATCTAGCGCTCTTCGTAACACTACTACTGCTAATCCATCCCACTGCTGAGATCAGTGCAATTGCATGAGCACAGCTCCTCTGTGCTGCAGTCCATTTCAGACATGTGCCTGCAGTCAAACATCTTTGGCTTTACCAGTGGCAGCCCAGACCGTAGAAGGGAAGCAGGTCCAGGTGGGACCCAGGTCTAGGTGGGACCTGAGCGCCCCACCAGCAGGCCCAAGTCCCATTGCAAGGCCACACACACTGGCAATGCCCTTCTCCAACAAAACTTCGTCTGCTCACATCTCAGCTCTGCCATTGATCCAGGGCAGGTCTGAGCTGCTTGAGTGCAGGCCCATGCCTGCCCACGCCTGCCACCCCCAAGCACAGCCACATGGCTCAGCTTCAACTACAGCAGTGGTTGAATACTGATATTAAGGTTGTTTACTCTAAAAGCAACTACAAACCTCCTAGTAAATATTGCATTTTTGAACAAATGCCAAGCAGTTAAAAATTGCTTACATATTTACAATAAATATCAGACAGTCAGGGTTGAAGCATGTTGATTTGCAATCTATGTATGAATGCTAGTTTATGTTACAAAAATGAATCACAGTAGCTTTGGCTTCCACCATATTCTGACAAATTCTTGGATCATGTTAATACGTTATGGCATTTCTACAGCTGTTAAATCTACTACCTCGATTGTACAGACTTAAGTTCTGCAAACATCCTTTTTCTTTTTTTAAGGTCTAAAGCACTTCAGTGCCATCATGGGTCTTTTTTTTTTTTTTAAACAAACGCAAATGAATGCAAAGTGCCTACAGAACTGAGACCATGTGTGCTAAACAGTTTCCTCTTACTTTGAAAAGTATTTCTTTCATAATAGCCCTACTAATACCCTTGCAATTTCCCTATAAGAAATCACATATCATTACAACCTTTTACCTTAACCATAAATTGAGGGCAGAGTTAAAATCAAACATAAGCAATTTTTTTTCTTAATTCAAATACCACTTAGTAAAGAAGTTGAAATAAACTGAGATTTCCAGAGTTGAGAAGAGGACACTGACAATTCCCAGTGAGTTCAACGAAACTACACCAGTTCACATCACAGGGAAAGCAGTTCTCTGTTCAGGATCCAGCCCAGCAACAGAATGGGCATTTAAAACACGCTGTATTTCGACTTTTAGCACATATGTTTATTGCAAGAGTCTCAAGTGCAAACTGACTGAAATGATAGATGCTTTAAAAAGCTAGTGTTTATTAGAAATCTTCACTTTGTTATAATTTCAGAATAGAAGTTAAAACTATATGACGATTCAGAGTGCAAATTAGGAATCTATTTATGGATCATGAATTTTAACAGGAGCACAGGGAACAATTCTAAAGGAATATATATAAAAATAATGCCATTAACATCAGTTTCAAATTAATGAGCCAAGTTTAGTTGACTATCGTTCCTCAGGCTCATTAACGATATCTGAATGTGAATCACAAGAAATTTTAAATAATATATTGGATTTATCCATCAGGCTTTTTAAACTTTTTCATCAGAAATTATAAATATAAAGTAAATAAATGGACAATGCAAATAAATCAATTTTTAAATCTCTGTACTATCTCAAAGGTGTAAATTGCAGCACCCTGTACAGTCAGATGTACAAACAATGATAGATGTCATACCAGTGGAAATGAACGCTTCTTCTCACAATGCTGCCTTCAGAAATCAAACTGAGCATGATACCTAATACAAAAACCCCATTGTATGTTAAGACAGCTACAATATAGGTAGAAGAAGCCATGTTAATACAGCACATAAGTCTATGCAATTTGATGTTCCAGTTATTCTAGAACATGTATATAATGAATAAACCTTTATATACTTTCAAAGTGGAAGGGACAGCATCATCACTGTAAACAATAGCAGTCAAACACCTGTTCCATCCTTCAGTGATAAAATACTAAATAAAACCAAAGGAATTACCTATGTGCCCCAAGGGAGAATGATTTTAAGTCTCAGTGACAACAGAACAGTTTTGTTTCTAGTCTGCCAACAAGCTGCCACACAATTTGCTCCTACTGTGTATGAGAATATGTAGAGATTTGTTGAAGATGTATGGTTTCCACTACACACTGCAGGTTACAGTTCAGGTTAGAAGAAATGCAACATCCGTGAGGAAATGCTGAGGCACAAAGACAAGTAGAACGCAATTGTGACAGACTTGTATGTTGACGAAGGGAGGTACCCTGCACAAATAGCACCATTCAGCCTCCCCACAAACCCCTTGCTCTGAATAACAAGAATAATGCTAATGATGTCAGAGAAACTATTTTTGTGAATGTGTTCATCAGTGAGAGTAAAAGATCACAACCATAGCCATTAATATGAAAAATACTAATCTTTAAATAACCCAATATGACCCCTGCAGTCAGTCACTCTCACTGCCTTCGACAAGCATGATTTGATATCCTCTAGCCTAAAAACATCCAACTCTGCCTCCTCCAACCCAATTTGCCTAGTCACTGACTCTTCTTCGTCCTTTTTATCTTTTGTCTCTTCTTCCTGTGAGTTGAGTTTTTCCGAGTCCAAGTAGCTAAATTTGGACTAAAGGGTCTACAGGGAATAACTGCACTCTCTAAACAGCATAGCACCCAGGCATAAACCCATGAATGGAGAGCGGAAAACCTGGGCTTCAGCCTAGAGCAAATAATTCAGTGCGTGCACACACGCAGACACACAAGCAGACCTAATGCTGAGGAATGAGAAAGCTGCATAGGGAAGGAAGTACAACAAATACAGACTTGTCTCATTTCATCCTAATTCATATCATCGGCTTAAAGTCGAACAATTTGACTTGCTGTTCATGGGCCATAGCCATAGCATGTGGTTTGTGAAGATGGGAAATCTTAGTATCGCAGTAAGAATGCTTTGTTTTGTTTCCAAACAGTGCCAGACAGCTCAGAATTGCTGAAGAGGGTCTAGTGCAGCATGCAAACTGGCAATAAGTCTGCAGAATTGGAGTAGGATGCTAAAAATCTGAAACCCCAAAGGGAAGTTTAAAGGATAAATGAGAATAAGCAAGCCCACCTTGCATATTGACTAAATACTGTGAACATTAAGAACAGCTTTCATTTGTTTGCCTTTTTTTTTTTTTACATTGACAGATGACTGCCACTGCTATTCTCTCCAAAGTGACACACCCATCATCAATTTTGAAGGTTTCTGCTTTGGTTTTAGACTTTTGAAGAGCTGCACTGTTGTTGTTATTCTTTTGCTCTCTTTAATAAAAACTCCAAGGATACTAGGAACTGAATCATCAATATTTAAAACATCAAATGTTGAAACACTCAGACAACTCCACCATCTGCTACACTGCGGCAGTTTGCATGCCCCCCCCCTCCCCCCGTATGTGAAGTCTCACTTCAGGAGATGTGGAGTTTTAAGACCCAGTCAAGTTTATGGATGCATTGTATACAAATTAGTCACCTTTGTCCTTAAATTATTACTGAATCAGGAAAAACTGTTAAGCCATGACAGAGTAGGGAAAGACAGGCGTTTTGGAATCAAATCTTTCAAAGTTTTTAACCTTTTAGTGGACTATAGTGAAGCAATCTCTGAATGTCTCTTCACCTAAGATGTCTGAAAATCCTATAAAATATTGTAACTCAACCCTTATTTCTACAAAACAATTTATCCTATTTAGACTTACAAAAGCATCAGTGTTAACACTTCATGTTCTTGTAACTATGTTTTTATATATTAAACTCTGCATTAAAGCAGGTATAAAGATTTCTGAGAGGCTGTTAGGAAACAAAATGAAGCACAAATCCCTGGAATGTACAGGGGAAAAAATGCTTTATAACACCATAATCAGGAATTCAAAAGGTCAACCACTGGCAGACCAAGTCAGACAGAAAGTACGTTCTTGTGTTCAAGATCTGTAAAGAAACCCTTAAACTGTGAAGTATACGTTACAGGAAACTTCTGCCCCCACAGTCATACCTCATTTTATCTCCTAATCTTTTCTAAACTGTCAGAAACTGTCCTTCTGACAAGCACCTTGGAAACAGCTTTTCTATTGCATCAGATAACTTCCAAATACACTTGAAAATTAGAGTCAAAGAAAGCTCTGCCTGTTTATAAGACCACACTTAATTTACAGAAGATTTTGAAAGTTTGCCAACAAGGCTATAGCATTCCCAGTGGGCTCCTTTGAATTTTTAGGGTTTAGTTAGGATTTGGCAGATGGCTTTCATTTGTGCAAGGGTTCCCCAGGAATCCTGCCACCAGGAATGACTGAAGAGACATATCCTTTCTCCTCACACCCCTTCTCCTGCCAGCTCCACATAACATGAGTTCATGTTGGTTCTTTAGCAGCCTGCAACAGGAATTAGTTTGCAGAACACCGTGGCCTGAAAGAGATGTATCCTATGACACTTTCAGCTACTAAGCATCGATGAAATAGTTCGCTGGAAAAGGCCCAGCTGATGAATGGAAAAAAATAAAACCCAGTTCCTCCTAAACTACCCACCGTAGAAACCTTCAAACTCCCGCAGTCTACTTCAGCTTTTGAACTTCTTTAAACTGCTAGTAAGAACAAAAAACTTAAATGACAAAAATCGATAAGTTAAAGTTCAAAATGTGCTAAAATGAATGGAATTTCTGCTCAAAAACCTCTTCATTAACAATTATTGCATATTTCACTGCAGAAAAAAAGAGTAAGTCCTTAGGAAAGCTGAATGTTAATTTTAAAGCAATCAAAAATGCATAGTTGTTTTAAATTACAAGAAATGGCTCTGTAACATCTTGACTGTTTAAACAGAAGCAGATGCTTTACATGGCTTTACTGCTTAATTAAACTTCTTATATATTCTATAAAATGATATCTGATGGCATTCTTTCCCATTGGCTTTCTAAATTTAAATTACAAAGTAATTTTATGTATGTACCATATTAACCAGAAAATTAATTAAAATAGTCATATCCAATACTAACTTACCAACCACGTTTCTATTTTTTAATACACGTGAAAAATCTGTCTGCCTCTTTCCTATTTCTTCTTCGTGATAGTACTAACATTTTTTCAAAATTCTACTGAGTTCCTTTATGTTAAATAGTCCTAATTTAAAAGCCAATATTTTAGATTTTCCCTTCCTATCCCCTTTAAAAAAAAAACAAATATAGTGAAACAGGAAAACCAAGATGGAATTTATTTTATTAAGACCTTAAACCAACTCCAAAAAAGATATAGGTATGGATGCTACTACAATAGTAAGATACAACTACTGATGAGTGTGAAAGATCCGAGATAATTATAATGAAGAAGGTATAAAGAAATCGCTTAGAATCCATGTAATGAAATACAGACAACTGGGAAAAGGTATGCTGTCCCCACGTTCCCCAGGGAAAAATAAAATCATATTACATAGTTCCACAAAGCCAGTGTGACATGGTTGGAAGAAAGGGATGCAAAGGAAAGACTGAGCATGCCAGGTAAAGTTTTCATAAAATCTTTACCGAGCACAAATTTGATGTGGTAGTTCCAGCAAAAGGAAGGGTTTCACAATTATTTATAGTTGTTGGCACGACTTTTAAAGATGATTCAAAACAAACATAGTAAAAGGTAGAAATAGACAGAACAACAATATAACCACTGAGCACTGAGCCAGAGACTTGTTTAACTGTGTGACTACTAAAGACAACCTTAGATTAGAATGAACTTCATTCTGTTCTCGTGGCTTATAGTTCAAATTAGCGAGAAAAGGTAACATCATTCATTGTGTGCATGAATGGCCCTGCTCAGTTACACTTCAGTATGATCCTTACGTAAGCAGATGACAAATGCCTATCACAAACTGAAGTATGAAGTTGCTTTTAAGTGACTTGTAAGTCATGTAAAGTCATTAGGGTCACAAGTCATTACACCCTCCATGTAAATCAAAAGCTCTAGCATTAGGGCATGTTGCACATTTTAAGCAACAGCAGCTTTTCCTGGTTCTTTCTGGACACTTGTTCAGCACTCTGCAGCTCACAATTCCACAAAACTTCAGGGGCCTCACCTGCTCCTCTTGACCCAACACAAGGCCACACCAATGAGCAGGGGAACAAACCAAAACATTAATATATATTCCTTAATTGATGAAATGAAGCTATGTTACAGCACAGTTCTTTATATATGACCAGAAGAGTGTAGAAAGATTAATGACCCTATTTTTCCATCTAGACATGCAGGCATGTATTTTGATTAAAAATAGCAGTTGAAAAAAACAAACAAACAAAAAACTGAAGCATTTTATTCAGTAAATCAGAATTTCAACTTGAAAAAAAACTGCAGTAAAACTAGGATAGTTAGCTGTTAAAGTGATCAGAATCCCTAAGACTATATAAGAATGCCTGCTCCCCATCTCCTTTAATACTCCAATTAGGCATTCAAAACCACTGACAAAAAGAACAGCAGAATAACTCATGGAACTCACCACCATTAGGAATTAGAGCAAATACTTTGGTGAATATTTTTAGACATGCATTGTTTTCAAAAACATAAGATTAAGTTATTATTACAGTTTTAATCACCACTGAAGATCAATAAATGCCTATTCTTGTATTGCTCTAGCTAAACAGAGCTCAAGAGAGCTTTTACACTTTTCCACAATGCATTGTACATTGCCTTCCAGCTGCATATGAGTTCAGAGAGAGAACTGATTTCACTTACCTAGCAGTTGCTTATATTCCTCTAAGTGAAGCTTGGGCTGAAAAAAAGGAAGAAACACTTGTCAGTTAGTTACACTAAACTAGCTTAGGACTGACACATTTCATATGTTTTAGCGTGCATTATTTCCTTAATACCCCTGAGAAACTTTATGTATCATTGTGTGTTAAATCGACTTTTAGCAATTGCAAGACAATATCCCCACTCCATCTGGAAGATCCCAAGTCGCTGAATACGCACACAACGAGATAAATGTTGCAACAAGTCAGACTTCTATAAGAAATCTCATTTAAATCGTGAAAAATGAAAATTAAGAACAAAGGAACCATCCTTTATCTAACCTATTTTGTCACATAACTGTTAGGAAGGAAATATAAATTTTTCAGCAGATGTTTTTCACCATTAGTTTGACAAATGTTTTGATTTCCATAAATTAGTAATAACATGAAAATTACAAACTACTTCCTCAGGTACACTCTACCAGAGAGTAATATTTTTGTCTTTGTTGACTAAACAGGTTTTTTCCCCCAAATGTTTCACAATGGAAATGTTTGTTCAGATAGCTAAGACTGAGAAGCAACCAAAAAAAGGATGAATCGATTCGCATTCAACGAGCCTTAGGTGCTTCTATGTCAGTTTGACATCGGCTGAGGTACCTAACTCATGTTTGGTTTTGTCTGTGTAAACGAGAGTACCTTCAGAGTGAACGGTTAAGACTGTTTGACGTCATTTCAAACAAAGCAAGTGCATGGAGGGGCAAACTGCAAAACATTCTGGATTACGGGCATCGCTGCATAATCCAGAATTATCTTTAGGAGGCAATTCTTGCAAAGGTTTCTTGCACTGCATTTGAGAACCTGCTTTCCAGGCCCTGTTCATAGAATCAAACACGTTTTGTCTCCTCAAAAAAATAACAACCGGCAGCAAGCACAATAGCCCTCTGCCCAGCGGGAAGCCTCTGGCAGGGCCTCAGGCCTGCTTGTTTTCAGACAGTTACGCCACCGTGGACGTGTGTCAGGAGAGCTCTGCAAGTGACCGGCTGCGGGCAGACCACCACCGTCCGTCCGTCCGTCCGTCCGTCTGTCCGCCCGCCCTCGGGAGCCCCTCTGCACCGGCAGCCTCGCCGAGGGCAGCTCCCCGAGCTGCAGAGAAACACTCCTGAGGAGGAAACGGACCCCTTCGCTGTCTTTTATCTGTAGAGACCTGTGCGGCATCCTCGGGGGCGCTCTGGGCTGAGGGCACAGGTGAGGGCACGGACGCCGCGCCCGTGGCGGGCTCTCCTCAGCAGCCG
>VZTV01099544.1:0-21109 GCA_013400875.1 Anhinga rufa
CCAAACCATTCTGTGATTCAGTTAACGGTTACCTGGAGAACTGTGGTTTAGCCACGGGGCTATTTTACCCCATAGGTAGGTAACTTGTTCATGTGAACTTAGGACAGTGTTTTAAGACCCTGTTTTCTCTTTAATTAGATTAGCTAGAAATGTCCGGAAGAACTTTATCTTGGAAGCCCAGCTCTTTTTCATAGGCTTAAACCTTTAGAGGTGGGATGTTGGTGTGCTGCTCCCCAGGCCTCCCTGGGATCGCCACCCTGCACCAGCGCACGGTGCAGCACGTGAGCATCCTCCTCCCTTCAGCGCAGAGTGAAACGTAAGCCATGCTTCAGCTTTCCTGGGGAGGCCTGAACGCAAGTTAATTTATTACATCATGCTACTTTTTTTTTTTTTCAGTTCTCAGCAAAAATGCAAAAGTAGCAAATAATCCCCTGGCTCAGGTATGCCCAAAGGTCCCCGGACAGGTATCGGATGAGCCGAGATCTAAAGGATCGTTTTATCATCCCTAACTTTCTCATCATCTCGTTTGTCACAAGAAGCATTGCGATGGCAACTACAAAAACCAGACATGTTTTCTAAGCAGCTGTTTACATGCATCTTCAAATGTCCCAGTGGGGATTTCTCAATTGCTTTAAAAAAAAAAAAAAAATCAAAAAGAATTGTTTCTGTGACAGGCTGAGGAATGCTGCCGGTGGCGGGGGGTAGCTGTTGCTGTCCTTCACAGCTGATGTGCATCTGCAGCATCTATGCCAGGGAAAAAAAGGAGTTGATTGCTGAATTGCTTTTGAAAAAATTGCAGCTAGCCTTTTGTAGTGGCGGCAATGCTATTTGCATTCCCAATAGGTGGTGGTTTGCATAGAAACCTTAGGAACAGCAACCGGAATTGCTTTCTGATTTCTGGAGCAATATTACACAACAGGCGTGTTTTGCTTGTATGGGGAAATTATAGCTTCAGTCTTAAGGTCTAGAAGTCTAAAATCTGTTGGTTTTCGTATTGATTTTTAATCCTGATTGTTGGATTGTTAGAGGAAAATGTATGCAGCAACTAAAAGAAACTGGATTTTATTTTATAGGACTTTGTCGTGGTAACGTACAGTCTCCTTCCAACTGAACTAAGCTCTCGCAGCAGCAGCTGAAGAGCTGGCTG
Organism: Anhinga rufa; assembly: GCA_013400875.1. Lineage (NCBI taxonomy): Eukaryota > Metazoa > Chordata > Aves > Suliformes > Anhingidae > Anhinga > Anhinga rufa. The sequence continues at coordinate 1,148 of VZTV01099544.1, forward strand.
CTATTAGGTGCAAGTGAAAATGATACTGTGCTGCCAAAATTTCAGTTGATGCTGCTGAATGTTTCCAGAGTTAAACAAAGAGCTATTGAGCAGAGTTTAAAAAAAAAAAAATAAAAAATCAATTAACTAGAAGAACCGGGCATGTCCTGGACTTTCAGTATATTCAGCTGGCATTGGACAATGCGGAGATGCTAAAGCTAAATGTGCATGCATCCTCCACGGCTGCTGCCAAGCAATTTGGCCGGATGTGTGCAAGACCTCTAGTGATCCCAGGTAGGACCCAGCTCCGCTGGCAGATCGCATGCCATTAACTCCTGCAGCGCACAGCCAGGTTAAGGTGATGCTGCTTGTATACAGCAAATTATGGTGCGACTGTTTCACCGCGAGGAAAGGCATTATCAAATCCAACATATTTATGTTTTTACTTGGAACAGTATTAATGGGAAGTAACCAAATTTTGTTAAAATGGAGATTAAAAAAAATAGATCTGATTTAGTTCATGAAGTTCAGTTTCCAATTCACTGATTTTTTAAGTCATTAGGTTGTGTCTTGTGGCTCTAGAGGTTTTAGATCTGAAAAATTGGTTTATATGAAGGGGAGAGGCAATTCAGAGGTTATTCTGCTCAATACTCACTTTTGAATGTTTCTAACCTATAATATATACAATCATTATTGATCTCCTGCGTGGTCCGAGTTTGGGGTAGGTGTTTAATGCAGCAGCCAGGATTTTTTTGCCTTGCATTCTTCCCTCCCCAGCATACGGAAGGGTTAGAGAGGGAGCAGCGCACAGAGATTATACAGATGATGCCTAATGTGGGAAGAATTTGTGCAGGCCTCCGCCGGCAGCAGTGACACAAAGGAGTCATACAGCAAGGCTCATGCACCGAATGCTTTTCACCAGCGCTTTCAAAATGCTGTTATTCTTTCGCTGGGGATATTTTACAGTTTCAGGCTCTGTATCAAATAGTGTCTTGTTCATCCGATTCTCTGATGCTGAATTATTCAATCTTTTTACTTTAGAGGCTTCCTGCAATATCCAGATTGGCTGTATCGGTGGCTGAGCTTAATATTATTATTTCATTATTTGCTATCTTCAGCAAATATTTTGTCACCACCAAATTCAGTTTATTATGCTTAAATGACAGAAATCGTTATTTCTGACCTGAGATGACTGCAGGAAGTGGATTAGTTATTAAAGCAGGTTTATGCGAAGCTGCCTTTTTCTCCACCCTTAAGTATTAGCAGCTATTTTGTTTCCAGGAGGGAAATGCTAAATAAAACCTTGCCTTACAGGGAGCATTTTGTTGAACCTACGTGTGCAAGCCTCACATCTTTTCCCTCCCTCCTTGCCATCTCTTTTTTAGGGGAGTTGTGTTTTGCCATTCGTTTTCATTCATGCCCTTCCATTTTTATCCTTTTTTTAGTTTTCTTTCACTGATCTCTGTTTCCCTTCAGTCAGGTTTCACTTTTCCCTCTATTGATCTATATCTAGATACTTGGAGATCTAGATTTTATAGATATCTGGATCCCCAGATATCCAGACTTGATGAATCCCCAGAGAGCTAGATATCTAGATTTTATAGATATTTATCTATATAGGTATCTACATATCTATAAAATATAATCCTGAGTCTGACCTGAGCAGGTACTGTGTATTCATGCTTGCATGCAACCATAGTGAACCCAGTTGATGCTCAGCATTATACAGTATTAGAGAACAACTGACTTTCTTAATACCATTTTTTAATCTTCTACTGATTTACTGCACCAGTGTATCTGTTAGTCGGGTTTGTATTAGGTTTTTTTTTTAAAACCTGAATATCAAGGTGCACGTTTTCTAAAGCATGAAGGAAGGACCTCTTTTCTGAAAGCTTTTTGTTTAATTTTTCACTATATATACTAATCAAATAGCATAATGATAATGTAACACTTTAAGTAATGTTTTTGATCGAAGATTGTGCTGCAACTGTTCAGTAAGGCTTTCATGAGGAGTTGATATCGATAACCGAGGCGCAGACTTTTTATCCCTAATGTGCATAGTTAATATGGCACTGTATTTTTCTAGTCACAGGATGCAAAATTAATGTTCTAGTAGGGATTTTGGTTTTTTCCCCCTCTCTTCTCCCAGTCAAAATACAGATTTTGTTTATTAGGACCATTTACCAAGACCCTTTTGACTTTTTTCGTGGCTGGGAACCCGTATCGTATTTTGCATGCTGGGCTTGGGTGCTGGGTGGACGCCAGAGAGGTGGTGTGCTGCAGATTGGTCATCTTTGGTGGGGAACAGAAGAGACTGAGAACAAGGAGCCTTTGTAGGACAGGGACTACACCCAGCTCCAGTGGTAGCAGTTGGCAAATTTTGCCTTTTTAATGGTTTCTACTGTCCCTGTGGCTTTTCCAGGCACAAAACATGAGTGCTCTCCACTAAACATTTCTGGTGAGTGCATTTTGTTTTACAAATACCCTCTCTTGTCTGCTCAGTGACAAGGTGATGGTGTCTTACTGAGCTCTGGGAATTCGAACAAATTGTTTCCCAAGGCAGCAAATAAAGTTTTCTGAATCTGTCGTCAGTGTCTTCAAATGTGAAAGGTGTTTCCTTCTTATTTATAGCATAAAAATTGTTATTGTCACTTATTTTATACAGTGGAGAGACAGAGAAAATGCCATTAGTTATGTGGTTTTTTCCTTTTAATGTCTCCTATGATGATTGACATATATAAACCTAAAGGAAGAGGGTTACTTCTGGAGTCAGTGCACGTGGCTGGCGCTTACTCCTGCCTCTTCTTTATTTTGTTTTCCAATATGAGCCTGGACAGGTCTGCAAGCATTGTATTTGTAAAGGTCCTGAAGTACCTAGCTGTCCTTGATGGAAATTAAAGATACGTATACATACCTAAGTTATACATGTGCATGTACACCCTATATATATATATATACACTTTAGCAAGCATTTCGGCACAGCAGGGAGCCGTTGTGTGGAGGGAAGCAGCTGGTGCCAAGCCTGCATGTGGACCTCCAGGGTCTTACTGCGGACGAGCTCCCATCTGGTCCTGCAGCGGAAGATCTCAGTTGCCTACAACCAGGATTTAGTTTGAATCACAGCAGTTTTGGAGCACAGAAACTGAAGTGGATTTAGTGGGGGGGTCAAGAGGTTCCCTTTGAAGACCTCCTGAGCCAACTAAAGCACTGCGGCAATGCAATGTGTATGCCTTACTTTCTTGTGTGCTTACTATAGGAAGAGAGAAGTCAACGCGTTCATTGATGACTGACTTCAAGTAGAGCATGAGCATCAGCGTGAATAGTGATCATCACTTAGGTTTGTGTCAATGAATATGTCTAAACACAAGAATTGCCGGGGTGAGCAGTGTTGACCATCTCTTCTACAGCTTGGAGAAGACTGCATTTTCTTTGTGGTCCCAATGTCTGTCAGATATAAAGAAGCGTAACCAACTGCTTTGACCAAATAGCTTTGCCAAATTCAACAGAATTAAATTTTTAAAAGTAAGGCAATATAGCGAAGCATAGACAGATAGCTGCTCCAATTTGTTCAGCCTCTAAGGTTAAATATTATTTAGAGGTTAAGTTAAAGCTCAGCAGAGTGTGTGGCAGAGGGTGATGGAACAGTCCTTCCCCAAACCCACGTTGTGCAAGTCTTGAAGCTCATGGCAGCAGTTTGTGGGTAGGCAAATACAATAATTGTTTCCCATGTTTGCGGAAAAGATCTGCTTTAACTGAAGCAGCTGATTGCAACTCACTTTTATTTGCTTAATTAAGATAGATGAGGGATAAACATTGTGCCAGACAGTTGAGCCTTTGGCTTTGTCACTGTGATCGGGGATTTTGACTTTTACGGGCAAAGGTTGCAATAGAGAAGGTGAAAGGACAAGCTGAATCTTGAGAGTTAGTTACTATGGAGTTTAAAATAGAGGAGACGTTCTGCAGATCACTTATTTTAGGACATATAAAGCATTTAAAAAAAAAGTCCATTTTGCATCAGTATGAGCAACAAACTAACAAAGCTTTCTATCACTGGGAAGGTTGGTGCCCCATGTGCATCGCTGCTCGCTCCTGTGAAGCTTTGCAATGTAGGTAAGCACCACCTCTGTTTTGTAAAGAAGAGCCTTGGAGAGTGAGGTCCTCCTCTGCCCACATGGATGGCTTTGCTTAGCCAGGTGAAGGCTTCACCTCATCCTTCATCCCATCCCTGGGAGGGCATTAGGCAGGGCGGGGTGAGGCTTCCCTCACCACTTTCAGTCATCTTTAGCTCAGGGATCTCCTAAATTGGCCACGATCTCTGCCTAATAAACCTGGATGGATTTTTTTGGGGTCGACTTGACTATGTGAAGCTTGTGATGACTACCATAAATTATCTTTGCTCCAGCCAGCACCATAGGAACAGCATCACCCTGCTTGCTTTTTGGCCCACACCTGGATGGCTCTACCACATGCTGCTAACCCAGGAAGGATTTTCATAATAATGCATCTTGTGGCTACATGAAAGCTAAAGTTTTTGGTAGGTCTTAACGACATGACTGATAAAATGAATGGTGTCTATGTTATATAGCTTCCATCTATCTACGCTGGTGCTTGTCAGCTGTGGCAAAGCCGTCTGGATGCAAAATGAATAATCTTAATTGTTGTAAAAGCAGAGCATTTAAAAAATTATATATTTACATTTTCAAGAGTCCTAGCCCTACCAACATCCATACGTGAAGCCAGAATAGAGGAAAAGATGGTACAATATTGTTTAACAATCAAAATAATTCAAAATTTAGCAGAGCACAATACAAATCAAGATGGTTGGCCGTTATGAAAAAACATTATTTATAGCCATGAAAGCAAATTGTCAGTTATTTCCATTATAAAAAGTACCAGGAAACCATATAATCCACTATAGGAGAAGTAGGGATCTGAGTAATTGTGATTATTTCTGATTTTGAGCATTACTGGATATATTTAACACTTTTGCGTTTACCAAGATGGTTAATTTAATGTGGACCAGCTCATGCTATTATGGGCAGACTGGTAGCAGAGTATAATGTAGTGGTTTCCAAGTAGTTCCTATGAAAATACTTGAAAAATGCTAATGCCACACGCTAAGAAAATACGAATTTCAAGGTGGGGGGGAAATAATTTTTAAAAAGACCTTTCAGAGCAAGAAACTGTTTAAAACTGCCCCCTCCTCTCACTACCACTTTCAGGGAAGTGAGGTTTTGAAGGAGAGCACTGGTCTTAGAAAGGAAGGGTAATACAAAAAAATGCTGGGGGCAGGGCTGACTTTTCGGCTATTTCTGGCCATAATGCAATTAAAAATACAGATTTCTTTTTCCAACATTTTCCAGATCTGTAATATCCTCAGGTTTGATAGAAAGGAATAAGAATAAAGAAACAGGATTCCTATGCAGTGACTTTGTGCTAGGGATCAAAGATTTACTGATTGTCCCAAAATAGGTGGATTTACTTATGGTTTTTAATCAGGAGAAAAATCTTGGACCAGGAGCAGTGTGAGGGACGCCAATGGAGAGTGAAAGCATGTGGGTAAAAACGCTCATGTCCAAGATAAGGGCAAAATGTCAAAACTTTAATCTGCTTTAACATCGAGAAAATGGGAATTTATTTTTTTTTTGAGGAATGGCAGGTTTGGAGAGCAAAGGTTTGGGTGGCGGGTTGGGGTGGGAGCTGTATCCCAAGTATCTGGTGCTTGAGCGGTTTCCAAAGCAGAGCAAATCTAATCTCTGCAGATTTCATCGAAGCATCTGACATGCTTGGAGAAGAAACAAAAGAGAGGGGGGGCAGGAGGGAAGGGAAACAACCCCAAAACAAAGGAAAAAAAAAAAAGGAGGAGGAGACCAACAGATTTTAATAACATGAAATCTTTTTTTGAAGAATTACTGTGTTCTCTGAATTTGGAACAATGTTAACACAGGCTGGAGGTGTATGGCATAGTGCTGAGTCTCTCCTATGGGAAAGTGTGGGGTTCAGGTGGGGTTTTCCTCCTATAGCTTACAAATGTTAGTGTGAAATTGAATTCTCCCTTATGAGGGAGATCCAGAATATTGTCCTGAAGAGTAGAATTTTTTTGTTGTTTGCGAAATACAGGCGGAGTGGGCTGCATCTGTCGGAGCCGGGGAAGATTTGGGGTTACCTTGTTAAAACAACCTTCCACTTCTTCATCGAAAATAAACTTTGCAAGCTTTAGAAATACACTTTTAAGGTTTAATTTAAGGCTCTGAAAAATGTGAAGCTGGAAGTATTGGAGTTTATTTCTTTATTGCCTAGGCTACGGCTGCAGAACCGGCGATGCTCAGAGGAATGTATTTGAATTCTCAGGCTGAACTCTGCATTTCTGGGCCAGAGTTTTCTTGGTATGTGGAGGCCTCTGGGATAGAGGTAACCTTGCCAGCAGTTCATAAATTTGAGCCAGGCTTTTTTACCTTAGTCAGGAAATTCATGTTTGAGCTTTATTTAAGCTGGGATTCACGGTGATCTAATCCCAGCACACTGCCAAACCCAACCTGCAATTTTGTTTGGTGCTTTGTTACTGTTATTTGTTTTAGTTTTGGTGTTTCGGATTGCTCCCTTCCCTCTCCATTGCGTTTTTTCCCAGAGCTGTTAATCAGAAGTGGATGAATGCACGCAATCACCCTGCAAAAAGCCGCTCTGGTAATTGCAGGCGCGGCGATGGCGGCAGCAAGCAGAGGAGCGGCCGTAACCGCAGGCGCTGCTCTGCCGCACGCACAGGGCAGAACCCACCTGCTACCCAGTGGGATGCAGTTTCCAGGAATAATTATAATGAGTAAATATTTTAAATTTCTTCTAACAGCAGCTAGAGGAAAGCATGTGGTGGTATTTTGCAAGTATTGGGAGATTGTGTGTGTGTGTGTGTGTGTATACACACGTACACAAGCACATGCATATCTGCATTGCAGGTGTCATATAGAAGTCCAAAATAATATATAATAACATATCTACTGTAATAATACATATAATATACACACACCCAAAAATCTGCATTGCAGGTGTCATATAACACTCCAAAATAATATATATCAAATATCTGCAATAATATATGCAACATAATAGTAATATAATAATATATGCACACATACCCAAATCTGCATTGCAGGAGTCATATGGAGGTCCAAAGTAATATAGCTCTCTATCATAAGATCTACAATAAGTTTAATATAATAATAATAATATAATAGCATGTGGTGGTATTTTGCAAGTATTGGGAGATTATGTGTATGTGTGTATGCATGTGTGTGCACAAGCACACAAAAATCTGCATTGCAGATATCATATAGAAGTCCAACAGATTATCTATATATAATATCTTTTATAATAATATATGTAATATAATAGTAATGTAATAATATAGATACATACAAAAAAATCAACATTGCAGGTGCCATATAGCAGTCCAAAAGAATATATTAATATCTAAACTATAATAGTAATATAATAATACACACACAAATCTGCATTGCAGGTGCATATAGAAGTCCACAGTAATATATATATAATAATATATACATACACAATCTGCACTGCAGTGTCATATAGAAGCCCAAAATAATTAAGCAAAACCCCACTTCGATGCCTGGGTCATGGCTATGGAAAAGCACATCCACGAAGGATACTTAAAATATTTTGGAGAGTATTTAGCAATGGAAATTTGTCCAATATTTTAATTATTGTATCTGTTAATGAAAAGGCGAGGTGTGTTATTGTCTGTTGGGTACGAGTGGCCTCGTCAAATAACTGGAGATGCTACTCCAGTATGTAGGTGTGTAACTGGGAGTTGAAAAGGATGATGACAGAGCGAACTTAGAATTATATGCATTAAGTTGGTTTTAAAGGAATTTAAGTGAATCCCCAAAATAGCAGCTAGTCACTCTTGGGAGGATGATCTATAATTCCCAGCGTGGTCCTCGGAGCAGTGCTGTCGGTGTACAGGTTGCCCATATACAACCCTGGTTTGGACAGTGGTTTTTATGTAGCACACAGAGCACAATGAGGCTTGTTTTTTTCCCTGTGTGCCTTTCTTTGTCTGCAAATTCAAGCAAAGAATAACCTGCTCCCGCATCTTCTCTTAATGGTCACTGTACATTTGCTTTAAATCAGAAGACTCTATTGCCAGAAGTTTTAGATGTGTTAGACATCTAAGAGATGTGTAAAAAAGCTAAAGAAGATGTGTGGGGTGTTAAATGGGGGGAAAAAACAAATGCGGAGAGAGCAAAGACCTTCAAAGACCTTTCCTTGCTTGTGAAGCATGCCTAAAAATTCAGCAAGGTAGGTCATCTGCCATTTCAGTTGCCTGCTCATGTGGCCAGTCAGTTCTTAAACCACCCACAATTTACTCCCTGTTTTTGCATCATGTAGCTGCTTAAAATGATAAATAACTCCAGTCCTGCGCCTTCACTTGTGCTGCAAATTGTGTAATTGAGGATGCACATTTAATTTTGCCAGTGACACACACAGTGATCAGTGATACTTCCCAAATTGCCGTATGTGCATGTACACAAACTCCTTTTTTTTTTTTTTTTTTTTAAAATATCCTCAGCATAGCGAGTGGGCATCCAAAAACTGGTGAACCTGGATTAATCCTGGGTTTGGGCTGCTTCAGGAGGGATTACAAACAACAATATCAGCATTAATGCTGCAAGATGGGAGCGAAGCTTCCCAAAGTGCTTACACGGCACAAAGGAACTTTGAAGCCTTCTGACTCGCGTGCTGCTTTCTACTTTGGTTTGCGAAGGAGAAAACTGTGGTTTCTAGAATTGCATCACAATTATAATATTTGTAATAATAGAGATGCAATATAAATAGCTTTATGGCAGAAGGGGAATATATGGGTAATGAATGGGTGCGACTTCCCTATTGCTGTCTTGGTTTTTCTTTCTGGCTTGTGCATCCCTTCCCTCTCTATAACATCTGGTTTTCATCTGCTCCAGGAAAGACAAATAATTTCAATAATACTGGGAGAAAACATAATGCTTTTCAAAAAGCCAACATATTGATCTTTGCCTGGTTTTCAAGTGGGGTTATTAATTAAATTTATCAGCCTGGGTTATTGACAGAGTGGATGCTGACTTGGATGCTTGAGTAAATGCATCATCTGATGGACAACGTGCTGATGTCGCAGCAGACTACTGAAGCACGGAGGTGATGGGTGATGTTGGTGACCAGAACAGCCTTGTTTTGGTGGGACCGGCCGTCTTTGCTCAAGGATTAAGCATGCAGCAATATCTGCATTGTGTTAGCCTGCAACTAAGATGATTTCCTAAGTTGTTGAATACTAGATATATTGATATAAAAATAATATACGTATGAGATATAGTAATAGAAAATAAATATGTAACAGATGAGATATAAATATGAATTAAATATAATATATATGAGATATATATAAATATGAAATAAAATATATTATTTATATCTGCCCCTCTAAGTCTGATTAAGGTTGTCATTTAGGCAAATTTTAAGTTTAGACGTAGCATGGGTCAGCATCTGCTTAATCTCCATTACATTAGCAGCCCCCCTTGTCTAAGTTTATAAATTGCACTTTATTGATTGACAGGCTTTTAAAGAAGTCCATAAGCTCTTAGTGAGGGCTCGGCAACGTGCAAATGGAATATTTGTCTTGCTACGAGCAGTATTGACCCGAGCAGTCGGGTACTCGAGGAATATTTAGCAATTTGTTTTTCCACATAGGCCGCAAAACTCTTGTGGAACATTAGATTGTCTGCTCCCCTCCTCACTGGGTTTTTGTTGCTGTGAAAGCTTCATTAAGATATAATTATGAGTAAGCAAAATATTTCTGGTTTTCCATATTCACAGAATCCCAGAACGGTGGGGGTTGGAAGGGCCCTCCGGAGCTCCCCCCGTCCAGCCCCTGCGTGAGCAGCACCCCCAGAGCAGGGGCACAGGACCGCGTCCAGGCGGTGTGAATGGCTCCAGGGAAGGAGACTCCACAGCCTCTCTGGGCAGCCTGGGCCGCTGCTCTGGCACCCGCACAGCAAAGGGGTTTTGCCTCAGATTTCAGTGGAACTCCCCGTGTTCCAGCTTGTGCCCGGTGCCCCTTGTCCTGTCGTCGGGCACTGCTGAGAAGAGCCCAGTCCCACCCTCCTGACACCCGCCCTTCAGATACTGATAAGCACTGAGGAGATCCCCCTCAGCCTTCTCTTCTCCAGGCTGAACAAGCCCAGGTCTCTCAGCCTTTCCTCCCCAGGGAGATGCTCCATCCCCTGAGCATCCCTGTGGCTCTGCGCTGGCCTTGCTCCAGCAGCTCGCTGTCCTTCTGGCACTGGGGGCCCAGCACTGGGCACAGCACCCCAGCTGTGGCCTCATTAATAGCGTCTGTTCAGCAAGAGAAAAGTAGCTGGGAGAAGAAATTTTTTTAATAATTAGGTCATCTTACCTGCTAGCTTAAGGTGTAAAGGATCGGTGTTAGCTGATACTGAAGTCTATAAGAGCCATAAGTTTGCATTTTGACTGTAATGGTTGTCATATTTAAATTGCTTTATGGTTATCACGTTGAAAGATCTTAAGCACTAATTTTCCCAAAGAGTTTAAGTTTCTAGCTTTCAACTGGAAATTCAAAAAGTAAAGTAGGTTTCAACTTAGTATTAAGTAAAAAGTAAAATAGGTTTGAGCTTAATAGTAAGTTTTATACTTTGAGAGAAGACTTGGTACTTCCATTTACTTGACTTTATTCAAACCACATTTGATTTGACTTCACCCCAGATTGCCAGATCCACACTTCATTTTGCTTAGGAGCTAAATTTCTTTGGACAAGGTTTTGTGGTTGGGGTAGGGTGCTTACAATTGCCAAAAGTGTTTGCAAAAGAAAGTATGGAGGTATTTTATTTTTTCAGTCCTGTGCTATTCCTTGCCATCCGATCAGCTCAGTTTAATTTTGTGTGGTGTGGACTGGTGCCAGGGATGTGGTTAAGAAGATGTGAAAGGTGAACAGTTCACCATGTCAGTACCTAAACGTTTTGATAATTCAATGTGGAGATTTTTCTGACCCCTTTCTACCTATTACATGAGTTATCTTTGATGCGTTTGTTTTCTAAAGTGGCACAGGAAGAACTGCAAATGTAGTAATATTCCCAAACCCACTTATACTGTATGTGTTTAGGCTGGCTTAGGATCTTGAGCCAACTGGGAGTAGGGTCCTCTATGTATTTATGCCACGCGCCCTGGGGATCAGCAGAGTATAGATGGGAACCTCCTAAAGTGATGTTGATGCTCAGCATTGCTTATCTTCAGACTTGGATTTTGGAGCTCCTTAGCACCAATTCCATCCTTTCCCCCCCTTTTTTTTTGCACAGTCCCTGATAGCGTGAGTGGTTTTTATACCTTGTTTCAATTTTCACCTGGGTTTTAATTATTACAGTGCCTTTAGACTAGGCAGCTGATGAATTTTCAGTAGCTCCCATCTGCCTGGATATCATCCAAGGGGAGAGACAGGGAAGAAACAGCAGAAAAAAGGAGAGATCACTAGGGTAATAGCCTCGCGTATCGGTTGCCGGAGGCCGGGTGACCAAAGCCTTCCTGCTGAAGTCCAGCCAGCACGAGGTAGGACAATTGTGCTGCTGTTCTCTCAGGGAGTTATAAACAAGAGGATGAGGCTCAGCAAGAGAAAGGTTTCTTTCTGTATTTTTCCTTTCTGTCAGTTTTTTAGCTTCCTTTTCCATCTGTCCTCCTCCTGAACTGCCGGCAGAGCTATTTAGAGAAGAGATGCTGTTTTCACAAGTTTAATTTTTTGACATAGTATTTTACTTGCTGATTAAAGTTAATAAAGAAATACTTTTAATACCCTCTTTAAAGATGCAAACAAACCCCTCCTTAGCTACCACTAACGGTATTTTTGTTTGGGGTTTTATAAAGCTGCTTTCAGTGAGCGAGCAGAAGCAGCAACCCGGATCACCTTTCCTGTTCAGGATAAATAGATGCGCTCCAGCAATTTCTGCTACGTCCTGCATGCATCTCTTTATGCAGAAAGGAAATGGAATAATAAACAGCTTAAAAAAAAAAAATTCACGTCATCCCAAATGCAACCAGAGTGGCTGGGCTCCTTGCTTTAACCCCACTTTCAGGATGGTATATTCTTTATCATTTAAGGGAGATGTTTCAGCTCTACCCCCATAAAATCTTTCCAAATCGCTCCACGTGATATGTGCTGAGACATTTTGACTATACTATGACTGTACTACGACCGCTTGAGTGGTCATCTCCTTAGTGTTCTCAGCAGCTTCAGATTTGGGTGGTGTATAATGAGAATAAACAGATTGCTGTCTGTTGGCGGTAATTTTATAGCTCTATGAATGGAGTAAAGGTTTTGGAAGTGGATAATATGTGATGAAGAAAGTGAGATCTGGATCTAAGATACCCTCCAGCCTTTTTTTCCCTGCTAAGACTGATACCTCCACATACACATACTCTACGGAGTTTGGTAAAAATAATACAGACCATCATCTCTGTAGTTCTGCCTTAACTGAAGCAAGATCCAAGACATCAAAACTATGTGTTTTGATGTGTTCTTGTCTTTATTGAAAACACAAAAATTATGTATTGGATCAGACATCATGAAGTCATGTTCACCCTCTGGAAGCTCTATCATGTACGGGTGGTGTGGGTGGTAGCTGGAGAGCTGGGGTTCTGCCTTTGGTTATCATTCTTCTGCCCTTGGTCCTGCAGGGAGAGATCCTCTGGCGGTCCATCCCCACACCAGGAGCACGTGCAAGAGTGCTCTCCTCTCAGCTCCTCTCCTTGCAAATGCTGGTTCTCAATTAGTTTTTACAGACCAAGTGTAATTAGTAATGACCTGCTGTTTAGTCTGAGGTGTTGCTGCATGTTAGGTCATCACCTGCTTCCAAATAATAGATGAAAATGTGTTTTTATGTAGGTTATAAATTATATATTCCTGCTCAGCACAGGGAGTGCTTGCTTTTCCCCTTCCTTTTTCACATCCCTGTGCTCCTTTGGTTAAAGATCCCTTTCTCCCATTGGGTTCAACTGATGAACCTCGTCCTAAATTCAGAAAAAGTACTTTGAATTTGTACTTGAGCTTTGCAGTTTGTCTCAGCCTGGCAGAAGAACTACACTTGAAAGCTTGTTGGGTTTTCCAGCTATTCCAGTTAGTCTGGTTAAAGATAATATCACGTCTGTCTACAAAATCTCTCGCCTCTTTCTGTATCCCATCGCAGCTACTGCGATACCAGCATCAGGTTGTGATTTTCATTTGCTTACTGTATATTTAGTTACAGAAGAATTACCAAAAGGCTTAAACACACAGTAGTGATTCTTCAAAGCTCGAAAGAAGAAATGCTGGCCTAAACTTTACTCTTGTAGAGCTTGGTTCTTATAAGGGAAGCTGCATACCATTTCTTTAATTACACAGTGGTGGAGAGGGAGCACGTCAGCTGAATATCTTTAGCGTGGGGAGCAATCGGGGAGGGTTTATCAGGCTGCATGGTGGCAATTAAACAGAAAAGGTGTTAAAAAAAATTAGACGTACACTACCTGTCTACTGGAAACCACTGCTTCAGGAAAACAGAAGAGAGAGAATTTAATGAGCATGTACTCTAACGAAGCATTGCTTATTTGCTTTAAATTAATTGGAAAACAAAGTCTGCCATTGGCAAGCAATGCCCCTGTGAATTTTCCAAGTGTATCTTCTGCATTTCTCCTGCTGTTAGCTGTGCGGACTGTCGTAGCACGAAGTACTTGTGCACAGCTCCCAGGGCAGCAAACAGAACAGCGTTCATTTATTCCGAGCAGGTCACTGTCTGTCCATCCATCATGCACCTTTTTTCTGAATATCTTATAATTTAAATGCGGTACTGCACGTGCGTGTTATTCTAGTGTTTGCAATGTTCTTCTAAAAAGCAAAAAGGTTTAAAAAGTTGGTGTTCCCCAAAACATATGTAGAAAGACTAAAGAGATTGCAAAGTTAAATGCTATTAAATGCCTTTGGAGACTTAATTTGGGCTGCAGTTTTTAGGCATCCTCAGCAACACAGCATCCTCCTCCTGCTTCCCTGCTGCATGGAGCTCTGGGGATCAGCTCATTTGAGGCTTTATTTGCTGTGACATTTGGAAGACTTATTACAGCTGACGGAGGGAGATCACAGAAGGAGGTTCATTGGCTCTGTGATGCTACTCTAAAAATTGGGACTGCGTTCCTTGGGTTTGCTCGATTTCAGGTCAAATATCCAACGCAAAGCATGTGGTTTGAGTAGGGTTCTTGCTCCATCGTGACTGAGGACTTGAAGTCTTGCAGCGATATGGGATATATGCAGCTACCATAAAAATTAATACTTGAAGTGTTGTTAAAAGTCCTGCCCATTAGTAGAAGATACACCCTCAAGCTATGTTTCTTAATACATACATGATAAAATTGAAGAGAATGAAGCTGCTTTTAAGTCCATACTTCATGATCTGTCTTGCTTGGCCAAGGTGAACGACAAAGAGCCGCTGTTCATCTTCACGTGGGGAGAAGGAGCAGCGAGGGCTCTGCGTCTCCAGCGCACCGGCCAGCACATTTGTGCTGGTGTGCCACCGGTGGGCTTGGTTTGACTCCCGCCCTTCCCGAAAAGCAGGGTGACATGCTCCCAGCACGCTGTCTCAACCGCTCGGTGTTTTGCAAAGCCGGGCTAGGAAAAGGTGGGCAACAGAAAAATATCTGCATTGGTTTTGCAGCGTTTTCTGCTGCATGGGAAGCTGGAGTACGGCTCACCATGTTTCCATGAATTTTATTAATTCAGGGGCTTTCTTTTTCATTGGATATTTAAAACAAAAGAAATTCAAAGGCTTTTCTCAGAAATACCAATACTTCTCAGTATTGAAAATACTGTGCAAAGCTAAATAGGTGATTTCGGCAGGGTTTGTTTTGAAGTGAAAGCTCATTCTGTGTACGGAGACCACTTGCTTGACAGACTGAATTAAAACACCGTGCTGATCTCTTGCCATGGGGCATCGGCTGTCTTGCGCTCGCATTGCAGCTGTTCCTTTCTCTGTAGGCAGCGGATGGTACGGTGTTGTATTTACCCCCAGCTTAGTGACCTTTTTCAGTTTGTAGAAAACCTCTCCATCATGACCTCAAAAATACCCACATTCAATACCTTTGGAAAGGTGACAAGCAGTACCTCTTAAAGTGTCCTATTTTGCTTTACCTAACAGCTGAAAATACACATTTAAGCAATTGCATCCTCTCCTAAAACAAATGCCTGATAGGAATAAATTGTTTTTTGGGACTTCTCTTTTGCTCCCTAAAAATAGTCAGTGCCAGCTGTTGTTTTTTCTGGCACTTATCAAATATTCTGGTCACTGATAAGAGAATTTTTTTTTCCATCAGTCCAATGAGATGATTATTTTTTTCAGTGCTACACATCGGTCTGGCTCCTGCAGGTGTTCTGGTCCATCTCCAATACTCAGTAATAAGCATTTTTAAGCTCCCATTTCACCATTTGAACTGTGCTAAAAAATGGGAAAAGACATTTTTACAGATCAGTCAGACATCTGAAGCTGCCCATGGCTACTGAAACATTGCAAGCACTGGAAAACATCAGCCTGGCAGAGCTGCTGTGGTGTAAGCGAGAAATCTTAACCGCATATGATGCACAGAAATTTGATGCTGCAGCTTAATAGCACTTGAAATTTTGGAACTGCATCAAGAAGAGTTGTGGATTATTTATATAATCCCGCAGAAGAGCAGGGAAGGGCTGGGGACGTGTATATTCACTTTTAATCTTGTCCTTACTTGTGCGATATTTTACATGGCAGAAAACAAATGTTGTTTTTATTGTGTTGATATAATGGCAGAGCTCTGGGTTTGCTTTTTGGGGGTTTTTTGTTTGTTTGTTTTTCTTTTTTTCCCTTTTTTTTTTTTTAGGGGAGGGTGTGTGTTATTTTTTGTCTGTTACTAGCAAAAAGTAGCTGAGGTCTAAAAGGAAGGAAAACATAGGCAGAAGCCAAGCTGGGTCTCGTATTACAGTGGTATGCTTTTGTTGCTGCTAACGTGTTTTTGTTTTCCTTTATTACGCACATTTCTCTTGGGAAAAGCAGGAAAAATATGTGTGTAAAATATACATGAGGGCTCTGTGCCTCTGCTCAGAGGTTCCAAATGGGAGGCATTATGGTAGGGACACTTTCTCCTGCCTTTTGGTTTGTGGCATTGATTTTGGTGACAAACTGCAGGAAAACTTGTGTCAAGCCCAGAACAGTGAATGCTTTAAATTATTTTTTTTAGCGTTTTTTGGACTATCCGAGTATGCAGTGTGAAATTGAAACTTCATTTCTAAACATTTATGGCCTCATGTACAATCATTGTATTAAAAAAAGGAAAAAAATATGGTTTTGAAGGGACTTTGAGAGGCCTCCTTCAGGGGCTGGAGACTGTCCAGGGGTTGTACACAGACCAGATACCTCTCCCTAATGTAGAGGCTGATGGTTGGTGAGGAGAGGATGGAAGCTGGTGGGGATGCCTCTCCAAGGGATGAGACTCTTGCCGATGGGCGAAGTTTCGCTTCCATGCCAGGCAGCAGCTCTCGGCTCTGGCTTAGGTTGACGTTGCGTTGGAGATGCTCCTCTTCAAGAAGACCTCCCCAAATTCTGATGGCTTGTTTCCAGACCTGTCCTTAGGCTGAAGGTCCACAGCTCCGCCATGTGAAGCAAGCAGCGTTGCACCAAGAGTTCCAGCCCGGGTGAGCCGTTGGTGATACCAGCCTGTCATCACCAGCTCTTAAAATATGTGAGTCACAGCTCCAGCGAGCACTTCTGAGTGCTACTAGAGCTGTCAAAAAGTGAGAAAGGAGATAGCACTTGCATATGGCAAAATGTGTTGTCCTACAAGGTTGTCCTAAGGGAACATAGTCTCCTCCATGGATGTCTTTGCATAATGAAATAATATTTAAAAAAAAAAAGTACTTGGTTTTGGGATGCCATGTGCTGTACCATTCTGAAGCATCAGTGTTTCCAGGACAGCGTGCTTCTGGCCAAAAAGACCTAAACCATGTTACTTTTGGAAGTATGTGAAGCCATGGGTGAGGACTGCCTTTCTACAGCTGTCTGTAATGCTTGATGCACTAAAAAGCTATGGGAGATGCTTCAGAGGTAGCTATTTACCCCGTCTTCTTCAGAGCACTGAAACATGTGGATGTTTGTCAGGTTTTGGAAATGGAGAAGTCATATTTTCTTTAGTGGTGGCTTCCCGGCAGGTGAGACATGAGTGGCAACAGCTCTGGCGACTCAAAAGCCTCAATCTTGAGAAAAAGGGCAATCCTGGTGCTGCGTATGTTGTCATCTGCTCTGCTCAACGGACGTATTATTTGCAATAAGAGTTTATTTAAAGTAAAGGACATCAGCTGTGGTCCTGACACACTGCGGGGTTATTTCTAGCAATTACAGAGAAGTTTTAATTGTTGCATCAGCTGTTTATGGTGTATCACTGTACTTAATTGAGTTCTGCAAAAATGGATTATTCAAGGCGAGGAAATCGTGGTTTGACCTGATGTCGTAACATATAATATCACCTATTTGATGGTCACTTTAAATATATATTAAGAGGTTTTTATCTGTCAATATTCTATTAGTGCTGTTTTGTTTCTGCTGTAGTGCTTGTTTATGGTACCCATATTGCCTACTGGGGGAGCAGAAAGTCTCCTCCTTAAGCCATGACTTGTTTTCAACTGGTCATTTTATTTCTTTGTGATTATTTTATATCTCTATCAGTATGAAAAAATAATTTGAAGCACTGATTAAGGAGATTTTGCTCTGTCCTGGGACCTGTCAGGCACTTGCTATCTGCATCAGATGTAGTAAAGATTGTTCTTTGGCTGCAGAATATAAATGCTGGGAGTCGTAAGCATCCCTTGGGTTGGAGAGACCGCTGTAATAACACCGAGCTTCCCAGCTTCTTTTGGGATACTTCTGTAAATCCAAAGCTGAACCCGGGCTGAATATTTTTTTTCCACCAAAACGTTTGTTGGCTGATGTGTGTGAGTTTGCTGGAAAACACGTGCGTTTGGCTACTCTTCCCAGGGCCATCCACTCTACGCATGAAAAAAAAAAAGTATGAGCAGAGGACCAGGGATGTGAGCCAGACCTTAAGGATTTGGCAGCCTCTGCCTCCAGGATCCATCCATACCGGTGTTTGCCGATGACCGTCTGCCAGCTTAGCCGGGGTTTTTTTCCTGTTACGGCACTTGCGTAGCAAAACTGTCTCCGTTGGGGAAGAGGACTTAAGTAGGAGGCTTTGGTTTGGTTTG
This sequence comes from Anhinga rufa, assembly GCA_013400875.1. Classification (NCBI taxonomy): domain Eukaryota; kingdom Metazoa; phylum Chordata; class Aves; order Suliformes; family Anhingidae; genus Anhinga; species Anhinga rufa. Next base: position 19,425 of record VZTV01099544.1, read on the forward strand.
GGGATTTTATTTTATTGCATCGTGGTTGCGTGGTAACTCCTTTTTTTACAGAGCGTTGCTTAAGAGGAAGAAGCTGAAATAGTCTGATCCTGTGCTTAAGTATGGGAAAAGGAGGAATATTCTGCCAATGTTGAAGCATTTGCCAGGAATGCAGAGGCTAAATTCTATTTCTCACACAGCTGATAGAGCACCTGCATCAGCAGAGCTTTAAACCTCCCAAACAAGTGTGTGTTGTAATGACTTTTATAGTACTTCATCTAGGATATCTTACTCTATACGTGTATTTAACGGTGCTCTTGGTATTTCCATTACATACACTGGCAGTTCTCTTATTCAATTAAATTGACCACAAAACCTTCTCCAAATCAGTGCTCTGCCATTAAAAGTTATTTTCTCCCATATTTGTATTAGGGAGCATGAACTCTTAAGTGCACAAAGACAACTGGTCTTAACTGACCCTGTATTTTAAGCCTAATTGCTGCAGAAGATTCGTTGGTTCAGTGCTCCATCCCAGGAATGGTGACTTGATTCAGCAGAGGGGAGGAATTGCCACCCTTGAATAGTCTCAGTTTTGCTGTGGCCAGGTAGGTTTAGTCCAAATGTTTTACAATGATAAGACATTTTTAGTTGGCATAAACTATCCGTAACAGAAAAAAAAAAATTTGTTTCATAGCCTGTATCGTGAGAGTAGCATTTTATACACAAGTTAAATGACAAGAAGCTATGGCTGTTAATATGGTAGAACTCACTTGGCTGCCATTCAGTAATTGGAATAATTAATTTAATTTAATTTAATGTATTTAATGTGCTTTATATTGAAAGAATAGCACTGAGTTTAATTCTGCATAATGAAGGGTGTGCCATCATTGACAGTGGGATGAAAAGTGCTTTAACCTTCATAAATGCAATAAATGGGACGTTTGTTTGGGGGGGAGACCCCTTAAATATGTGTCTATATGGACCCGTTTTCCAGAAGGTCCATATGGACAGGAGGGAGAGGAAGGGACTCATCAGCATTTCCTAGGTGTCTTTATCCTTTGGACTTTCCCCGCCTGAAGTACTTGCAGGTCATGTATTTGAAAGGTTCTTTGATGGGGGATGAAAAGCAAGGAGAGGACAGGGTTGCTGTGCCAGCTTAAAAAATTGCATTACTGATTTTATGGGAAGAAACAGAAAACTACATGGTTTTGAGAAGCTTGTAAGTGAAAAAAATCACACAGGAGAGACTACAGAAAGCAAACACCACGGCAGAGATGTTCTGCTGTGGTTTCTGTCAAAGACTAGGATGGGATTGAATTTGTTTTAGGCAGTTTGTTGAGACATGACTTTTACGTCCCTGCTGTCTGCACCAAAACAGTGAGGAAGGTGGCTAGATACTTGAAAACTGAAGAATAATTGAGGTTGGCAGGGACCTCCAGAGGACATCTGGTCCATCCGTGCTCAAAACAGGTCAAGTGGGCTCAGGGTCTTGTCCTAGAGCAATTTTGTTTCTTGGCTTGATGGGGAGTTGGTTTCCCGCCATGCATCAAATCACCAGCACCTTTGAACAGCTAACTGCTGCAGGGTTTGCAGAGGTTTGAGGGCTTTTAATTTCTTCTTTTGCCTGCAACAGATTCGTCTTGCAAGGAAGGAAAACATAGATCTAGTTTTTCGGTGTGGTGGTGTTTGGGTTTTTTTGGTTGGTT